>VWZZ01005455.1:1762-25753 GCA_013399095.1 Psophia crepitans
CCCAGCACCCCCCTAATCCCTCCTTATCCCCCCAGTCCCTCCACCCCAGAACAGGACAGAGGGTCCCAACAGCCCCCCTGACCCCAACATGCCCCCCACCCTCTCCTTGCCCCCCCAGTCCCACCACCCCAGAGCAGGACAGCAGCTCCCTGGGAGGTGGCACCTACCTGTGGGGGTGGCACTAGGGTTTTGTGGGGTGCTGGGTCTGCACCCGCCTTATAAAACCTGTTCTGCCTCATCTGCATATCTCACATCTGCACCGCACAGCTGGACGGGGCCCCTTAACCCCTTCGTGCCTGGGGGCGGTACAGCCCCAAGCAGCCCCCCCAGCCTGGCACAGCCCGTGGGGGGCTTGGGGACAGGGAGGCCATGGGGGGTGGCTCCCTGTGAGTCCCTCTGTCCTCCTGCCATGGCCCCTGTGGTCACTGGACAGTGGTTTTGGACGTGACAGGGTGGCAGCCCCATGGGGACAGGGGACAGGGTCCTGGGCAGTGCAGGGGGGGCACACGAGGATGCAGGGGTCCCAGATGAGGCACACATCTGTGGGTGCAGGGAGCCTGTGTCCCCTGGTGTGGGTGGCCTCCGAAGCACTGTGTCCCCTGGCCATATGTGCTTCCTCGAGGCACATGTCCCCTAGCAGTGTCATCCCGTCCCCCCCCTAAAAAAAAGATATGCCCCCCAGCCTGCAAGGACGTGTTCGTGGGGAGCACACATCCCCTGCATGCGTGCACCCCCCTCTCCAGGGGCATGTGTCCCCGAAGGGACATATCCCCCAGCTGTGTCCCCAAAGGACATGCCCCCCCCTCCCCTCCCGTGTGTGTGTCCCAAGAGGGCCGTGTCACCTCACTGCACATGGCCCCGGTCATACATGTCCCCTGGCCACGTGTGTCCCCAGATGGCTGCAGCCCCTGGCCACGTGTGTCACCTGCCTGTGCATCACCCTGGTCATACGTGTCCCCCTGCCACACGTGTCCCCAGGCCTGTCTGTCCCCCCGGGGCCGCGTCCGGCAGCGAGCCGTGCCATCGCACCCGGCTGTTTGCGCTGGGACACGCCGGGGTTCCTGGAAGCCGCCTGGGGGGAGCTGATAATCCCCCGCCGGGACCATCTGCGTGGGGGCCCCGATAAGCAGCAGTGCTCGGCTATCGGGGACCCTGCCCTGGCACACAGGGTGTCCCCACACCCACTGTCACCTCTGGGTGACAAGAGCAGGGGCAGCATCACCCACGCCCAGCCTGGCCGGACCCTGGCAGGAGGTGGCACAGGGTCGAGCCCGAGCACCAGCCTGTCCCAGGGGCAGGGAGAAGTCAGGACTTGGGGGCTCCAAGGGACCGTCCCCTCTTGTCTTTGGCCCCTGGTGTGACCCAGAGGTGTCCGGGGGGGTGTGTGTGTGTCTGTAGTGCTCCCCAAACTGTGGCACAGGCACCCCAGCACCCAGAGCAGGGACACAGGCAAGGTGTCCCCAAGAGTCCAGTCCCCCCACCCCTACCCAGCCCCAGGTAAGCCCCACGGGACTGTCCCCATCTGGGTCAGCCCCTGTGCCTGCTCAGCACCCAGAGGACGTGGAGCAGCCCTGTCTCACGGCCCTGCACCCTGCTGCACCCCCCGGGGCTGAGGGGACCTGAGCAGCCCCCAGGCCAGCACTGGGCGGGGGGGGGGGTGGGGACCCCCGGGCTGCTGCATCTGGCGGCAGATAAGGAGCCGCCGGGGGCTGCCGAGCTGTCCCCACCCCGCCTATCTGCAGGGCCACCCTGCTGTGGGACGTGTGGGACTGGGCCCTTTGTCCTGCCCAGCCCGTGGGGACACACAGAGGGTCCTGGGGGAATCACCTTTGCCCTGGGGAGGGCAGTGCAGCAAAGCCCCCCACGAACCCCACCGCTGGCTGCCACCGCCCCTGCTCGCAGGCTGACCCGCGAAGGACAGGCACCCCCAGGGCCACCCCGCTGTCCCCCAGCGCAGGGGAGGGTGCGTGGGGCTGGGACGGGGATTCCAGGCCCACGGGGTGCCACGGGACGTGGGTGTTGCATGGCCCCCTCGGGGTGCGGGGGGGCTCTGGAGGTAGAGCGAGGGCAAGGGGCTGCTTGGGGCCGGCAGCAGAGCGGGGGGACGTGGTGACATGGCACACCAAGCTGCTGGGACAGGCACAGCGTGCGGCCCACTCAGCCCTGCTCCGAGCACTGGGGTGCTGCTGGCTGGGGTGCCCCCGCAGCGACCGGCTCCCGGCTGAGCGGGATGAGGTGATGCAGCTGGAGCACGCCGGACCCCTCGGCAGCTCCTTGCTCCGTACTCATGCGCGTGTGTGAGCAGGACGAGGCCTCGCCCCGGCCGGGGCTGGCAAGGAGCCCCCAGGGACACGCTGACGGTGGGGGGGCCACGGGCTCCCAGGAGCTTCGCAGGAACTCACCTCCACGCACCCCTTGTTCCCCCACCCCAGCGGGGACACCTGAGGGCCCCGGGGCCAGCAGCCCTGGGCCGAGCACCGGCACTGCCGGGGGGGTGACGGGCACGGGAGGGACGGGACGAGAGCCAGGCAGGTGGTGACAAGGCTTTATTATCGAACAGCAGTGACGGTGGCAGGGACGCAGGCATGCACACGCACATGCAGATAGGGCACCTCGCCCGGCACGCCCGCCAGCACGCGCCAGATCTGTGCCGGCGGCCCCGTGGCGCGAGCACAAGCCGGGGGCTGATAACACCAGTCCCTGGCAGCAGGGAGGGGGACGGGGTGTCACGGGCCACAGCACCCATCCACCCCCCAGCGGGTCGCTCCCAGTAAAGGGACTGGTCAGTACTGGGGATGCTGCCGGGATGGCAGAGGGGACCCGGGTCCCTGCACCCACCCTACCGCAGTCGAGGTAGGGACCCTCAGCGTGCCGGGGTGCCGGCACAGGTCAGCACCTCACCGCAGCGCCAGGCTGACTTCACACGTGGGTTTGGCTGCTACAGTCACATCGAGCACAGGCGACGAGACAGGCGGGGAAGGGGCACAGGCCAGCGCAGGGCCCCAGTGGCACTGTGGGACACACAAGGGACAACTTCTTTCACATTGTCACTCCGGGCAGCGAAGCCGCTGGCCGTAAGAGGCAGGGGAGCGAGGTCGGGGCTTCGCACCGCTGCCGGGGCGTCCCCTGGCCAGCACGGCTGCTCGCCGCAGCCTCGCAGCCGCAGCACCAGAACACCGGTCCCTGGGAAGCGGCACTGGCCACAGTGCCGGAGGAGCCTGTCCCCACCGCAGCGCCCTGCCCCGTCCCCCCTGTTCCTCCGACCCGTGGCTTTGTCGGGGGTGAGATGTACCACGGCCCTGGGGAGGGGCAGCAGGCTGTTTGCCCTCCCTCTCGGAGGACAGGGGGGCATTTGGCACGACGCTATTTTTTGGCATTCCTGGTGGAGGGACCTTGCCAAGCCTGAGCTGGGCTCCCTCCATCAGCCCCCCCAAGCTCTCCCCCCTCCAGATCCCACGAGGAACCTTCCCCAAGGGAAGGCCCCATGGCGGGGGGGAGCGGGCACCAACCGCAGCACCTGCCGGCAGTGCCCGATTTGTCACCCTCCCAGGGGGGCGACTGCCACCTCCGGGAAGCCCAGCCTGGGCAGGACCGCTGGCACTGCGGGGGCCCTGTGGGCGAGACACGATGCCGGGGAAAACCAGCCACAAAAACAGCTCGTGGGCAGAGGCAGGGGTCGGGCAGCGCCCTGGAGGGTCGCTGCAGGCGGGCAGAGAGCCCAGGGGAGGTGGGTCCTGGCTGTTCTCTTCCTACAGCTCCACACTCTGCGTTCCACCGAGCCTCCGCTCCGAGCTCCGGGCGGCCGCCCCAGGACAGAGAACAGCGAGGCACCGGGATTGCAACACCAGACAAGCTGCCAGATACAACCAGGGATCGGACCCAAACCCCAACCTGATATAACATAATGGAATATTACAAAAGAAATCTCCTCCCACCCTTTGTAATAAAAAGAGCAGCTGATTGGACATGCATCTTTCTGGCCCTACAAAATAAGGCACCAGAGCTTAAAAATGAAACTCCAATTGTCTTTGATATAAAAGGAATTCCCAGGTGTTGAAGGCAGTTGATGTCTGAGTGCATAACAGGGAGTGATCTTCACTAGCTTTGGGTTGGCCCGCCTCACGCCTGGGCCCCGGTGACTTTCTGGATCAGGGGAATCTGTGGGAGGGGAAGAGAGAAGCTGTTAGGGCTGGAGGAGGGGAAGGCAGGGAGCTGCCTGGGGAAGGAGAGGCTCCCTGCGAGTCTGAAGGATTTCAGGCAAGTCCTCGTGCCCTAGGAGCTGCAGGAGCTGCAGGTGCCCGGCTCACCTTTGTGAGATCCACACCAGTGATGGCACGCACGGAGGCGGGGACCTCGGCCAGCAGACGGTTCACCTCGGATGTCGTGTTGCTGCTCTCTCCGCTGAGAATAACGATCTCGTCCACTTTGGAGAGGGGAGCAGCCACTTTGGCAGCGATCTGGGGCGGCAGGGAAGGAGGGCGGGATGAGCAGAGCGCCAAGGAGCTGCTCACCAGCCTGCTGTCATAGCTCTGAGGGCCTCTCTGTGCCCCCAGGAGACCTGGCCCAGCCTGGGAACTCCCCACCACTTGCACAGAGGGCGGAAAAGCTGCTCCCTCCTCACCTCAGGCAGCGCATCCAGCACTAGAGCCAGCTGGGCAGCGTTTCCATACTGCTGGAGCGCTTCAGCCTTCAGCTTCATCCTCTCGGCCTCCGCCATGCCGATGGCCTCAATCACAAAGGCCTCTGCTTCTCCGAGCTTGCGGATCTTTTCTGCCTCCGCCTGGGCGATGAGCACTTGCTTCACCCTGGAAAGGGAAACGCAGCGCTCCAGCAGCCCAGATCCCCGCGGCGTAACCCGGCACTGCCTCTCTCCCTCCGGCAGGCACGCGCCCGGCCCACAGACAGCCCACGAGCTGGGTCTCCGTGCAGGACCTGCTCTTCGCTCCCGCCTCAGCCCAGCCCAGCTCAGGGCTGGGCCCTCTCCAGGCGGCTCCCGGGCTCACTCACTTCTCGCCCTCGGCGATCTGCTGGATGCGGTAGGCTTCAGCCTCGGCCGGCTGCTTCATGGTGGCTATCAGCTCCTTCTCCATCCGGATGACCTCTTTCTCTTCGACATCGATCTGCTTCTTGCGTTGCACCACCTCGATTTCAATTTCCTCCTGACGGATCTTCTGCTGCTCCCGGGCGCTCTGGAGCTCGTAGGCCAGCTGGGCCTCCGCAGTCTGCGCGCGGGAGAGATAAGAGGGGTCTTGGCCACGATCTGCTGCGCGCAGACATAAGAACCCTCGGCAGGCCCTGAAACCAGACATGGCTCCTGCTCTGGACCAAACCTCCACCCAGAGGTGACGTCCCTGCACTTGCTGTTCTCTCCTGTGTGCTCTTTCCACCGTACCTGAGCCCAGCCAGCTCTGGGTTCAGCTCAGATGACCCGCTCCATCCTTCCACCTCCTCCTAGTCCCACCTAACTGTTGCAACCAGGAGGGGAATCTGCTGCAAGGAGCTCACACTGCAATGCAGAAACCTGGGTTCTCCACCTCCAGCTCTCCTGACACACGCAGGAGGAGGAAGCTGGCAAGTCCCAGCCAGGGAACAGCGGTGGGCTGTGGGATACCTCTCACCTTAATGTTGACCTCCTCACTGAAGGCAGCTTTCTGCAATTCAAAAGCTCGTCTGGAATCTGCTATTTTGGTATCTGCCATGAACTTGACATCCAGCATCTCTTTCTTGCACTCTGCCTCCTGCAGAGAGCAAACAGAGAGCAGAGCTCCAGGGTGTGCAGCTGGAGCAGAACAGGCTGCTCCGGGCAAGGCCAGCACATCTCCGGACTCACCCGAATGCCAGCATCCCGCTCGGCTTCTGCCACGCCAATGTCTGCATCCCTTCGGACAGCCGCAGTCTGAGTCTTTCCCAGGGAGCTCAGGTAATCCACTTTATCGTAGACATCCTGGAGAGGGGAAGATAAGTCACAACCACTTCAAACCAGCGACTCCATCTTGCTCCCTCCCCACTGAAGCTCAGAGCAACCACTTGTGCGGCGAGGCCGAGGTCAGAATGAGCCACGTCAGCCTGCTGCCAGCCAGAAACGCGCGTGACAGGGAGAGGCAGCCTCTCCCGACACCTTCCCTCCGACTCCCTGGAGGCTCAGTTATCAGCAAGCTCTTTCCATGAGCCGTGTTTACGGCGGCAGCTAAGCGGGTGCTCTTCACCCAGCCGCCCGGATGCAGGGCACGCTGCGGCGGCTGTCGTGGAGACCCCCGGAGGGCTGGGGCAGGCTGTCAGACAGAGCCGTTCGGCCAGCGGCAGCAGAGGAGCCAGCACCAGGCTCTGCTGTGCTGCTCCGTGCCCCGTAGCGCAGCACCCTGTGTCTGGGTGTACCTTGATGGTGAAGCTCAGGATCTCGATACCCATGCGACCCACGTCGGGAGCTGCTACCTCCCGTACCAGCTTGGCAAACTGATCCCTGTCCTGGTAGATCTGCTCCACCGTCAGGGTACCTGCGGAGGGAAGGCGGGCGAAGCGCGTTGTTTGGAACAGGCCACGCACAAGGGCAGAGGTTTAAGCTCGGCAACGTCCTCGTTGTCCCTAATCGCTTCAGGTCTGGGCACGAGGGTGTAATCCCCTGCCCAGACCCCACAGTGCAGACCAACATCTCAGTCTCACAAGCACAACCACCACACACCTGTAACCCACGGGGACTCAGACATCTCGTACTGCAGGCACCGAAAACACACTTATCACAACAGCCAGCGGCACAGCGGGAGCTGCTGTAGGGGAGGAACAATCTAAGATGCCACTTCTGCAGCCAGCAGAGGCAGCGCCCGCTGTGGCTGGTGGCTGCTGCAGTGCCAGCAGTACTGCTGGGACCAGCCGGCAGAGAAGGGAGAAAGCTACTCAAGATGTCTTCAAGAGCATGAGCCCCTTCGTACCTAGGATGGAGCGCAGATGCCCCTCCAGCGTCTGAAGGACCACGTTCTTCACATCCTGCACGTTCTTCCCCAAGAACTGCTCACAGGCCACAGCCAGCAGCTCCTTCTCGGTCATTATCTTCACCTAGAGACAGGAGACAAAACCAAAGGGACTGAAGGTGCCTGTCCAAAGAGGGACAGGCGCCCAACAGCAGCAGCAGCAGAAGCAGCAGAACCACCACCAGGCTGCCAGGCCCCCGTGCTACTGATGCTCCAAGGGACCATGCTGAGCTGTCACCACGCTGAGCCGGGCCACCGGACCAGGGCAGCGGCACCAGCACTGGGGCAGACCCCTCTCCAAACCCTGCCTGCAGCTCAGCGTGGCGGGGTGCTCCTTGCAGCCATCCATCCTGCAGCAGCACCCACTGGGTGACGTGGGGACAGAGCCTGGCCCTACAAGTCCCACTTGATGAAAATTCTACCAAACAGAGTTGGTAGAACTACCAGCTTGGCCACTGCACCAACACCAGACCTAGTAGGAGAGGGCTTTCTATCACTACCCCTGACCAAGAGCCATTTTGTTATACTTTTCTCTCCCTCCTCCTTCACTAGAATTAAATTTTCTGACACGGGAAATGCAGAGAACAGGGAAGGGTCTGACATGCCCAAGGAGCAGCTTGGGAACAGGGCCTCCGTTCGGCGGTCCCTGCGAGGAGAGACGAGACGAGATGGCCGCAGCACTCTGGTTTCTCGTGCTCGTGGCTGGGAGCGCCCAGCCACCCTTTGTGGTGACCCCAGTGTGCTGTGGACGGGACCTGGCTGTCTCGCTCCACACAGTCAGTCTGGTAACGACTCCCAGAGGTGGGACGCAGCCGCCCCGGCCCCGCTTTTGCTTCCCACAGTCAGAGAGACATAAAAGCGTCCCCAGGTCCAGACAGACCAGGCTTAAGATGGTCCTGCTGGTCACAGGGCTGCTTTTTAAAGGCAAAAGGGGTTAAAAATCCCTGTGGGGTATGTTAGGCAGAGGAGATGAGTCCTCATGGAGCTCGACAAGACCCAGGTATGAGCAGCTACAACCCACCAACGTGACAGCTCCTGGTGGCCAGGTCTTACCTGAGGGCTCAGGCAAAGTCTGGACACAGGGATGTGTCTGTGTCTGGCCGCACCAGAGAAGGAAGAGGGGCCATAGCAGCCCCACAGCTCTGCTGGGACCTCTGGGCCCTGAGTGGGTCCCACAGCACCCTCTCATGGAGACATTTGAGCTGGGCAGTGCCTCCTGTCCCACGAGATGCTGGCAGCACCCTGTGCCCTGCCCCAAGGGTCCTGGCTGGACCTGCTGCTACCTGTGATGCACAGGACCTCTCCGAGTGTCCCACTGTATGCTCTTGATGGGTTCACAGCCTACAGACCTCATCCCGACTGCTTTCCAGCGTTCAGCTGCTGGCAAAAGTAACACAACTATTTCTTGAGAAAGCCTGGTCTGATATTCTGCAAGTCTGAAACAATCCTGGAGCCCAACAGCAGCACCCAGTCCTGGCACTGCCAGAGCGGGACAACTGGGACCAGTCACACCAAAACCCACCAACCTGGGCTGCGCCTATTTCCTACCTTTGCTTCTCAGGCTGGGTCTCCTGGTCAAAATGCCAAGCTGAGCCTGGCCACACGCTGAGCACCGATGCCAACCTACAGAGCAACGGCTGACCAAACCAAAACCGAGCTGAGCAATTTGTGCTCAGCTTGTTTCCAGTATTTCAGACAGGGCACTGCGACATTTGGTGCTTCCTCAAATGTCATCCACATCAGAGAGAGAGTTCAAGCTGGCAGGAAATCAGAGAGCCTCTACAAAACAATCCCATCCGGGGGATCGATACTGCCGCACCCAGCTCCAGCCAGCTGCAGTCACAGCGAGGGGGGAGCAAAGGCAATCCAATTAGCCAGAGGCTCAGAAAAATGGTACGGAAGGATAGGAAGCCCAGCGTGGCCCAAGGCAGCAGCATCCCAGCGCACCCCAAGCGCCCAGCCAACACTGGAAGGAGCTGCTGGTGAGTACTCATTACATCTCTTTAAAAAAAACCCAACACAACAGCATCCTTGTGCATATTAAGCACTTCTACTATTAAGGCAAACATTTTAAAAGCTGCTTCTGTAGTAATAATTTGTTTGGTTATTTTTTCCTTTCGTGCACAAGCCCTTAAAAGAAAAATGTTTGCCTCAAAAGCATTTCTGCAAAATTAAGGTAACCTCTGCCATGCACGTCCCCAGTGCCTCGAGCCTGCTTTCTGCATGGTAATTCCTTGCACCTCGCAACCTTAAACCTTTAGAATGAATGGACAGTGAATAAAAATGAACAGTGAGAGCAGAGAATGGCAGGAATGAAATGAATTGGGAGCTGCATTTTAAAACCAGGGTGCCTGGTGATCCAGCCTTCTGCTAGCACGTGCCACCCAGCCTAGACCTTTTTGCAGGCAATGGAAGGATGTCCCAAACCTAGGCCAAAAAGGGAATGCTGGCTTCACAGAAGTACCTTCTCCAAGCACAGACGGGTTTATGAAACATGGGTCCGCACATTTTGCCAACCACGCCAAGCTCACCGTGGTTGTGTGACACATTAGCAGCTAAATGGATATGAAGAACTGAAAAACTGAAAAAAAAAGATGCTGGCTCACACCCACTAAAGCCAGGACGAGCCCAAGAAGCTGGCTCCTGTGCTGGTGCTCTTGCACGTAGCCACGCTACCCAACAGCAGCGGGGTGACGTATTGTCTGCTGTTGGGTCCCGGCCGTGCCCAGCCCTTCTGCCCTGTGCGACAATCCAGAAACAGCTCCTGGCTGAATCCATACCCTCAGTCACACGCAGCCACAGCACGCAGCTCCTCTGCAACGTCAGTTCAGAGCAAACCAACGAACCCAGGGAGGAACCCGCTGCTCTGTCAAGCGCTGGGTGACATCTGTCAAGTGCTTGGTCTTAAAAGGGCTGCAGCAGCCACGGCGTGCTTCCCTGGGGGGAGCCTTTCGACGCGCGTGGGGTTTCAGTCACATCACTGCGTCACTCAGCAGCTCCCTCCTCACCACAGGGAACGTGGCTGTCGCCTCTGCTGCAACAACAGACCTGGACATGCTTTGGGACACACGGTGACCACAGCCTTGTGTGCACTGAGAACAACTATCTTGGTTTTATACAGGCAGAATGAGCTGTCAGGAGCAATTTTCAATCAAAGCACGTAGCTGCCTACTCAGGGAGTCAATTTCTGTCCAAAGCTGACAACATTTTCCTTCCAGCATCCTCCCCAAGGCAGGACCTGGTCACAAGGACAACCTCTGTTCAGGGCAGCAGACCTCGGAGGCTAAGAAAGCGCACTGAGACACCTGCATTATCGCAAGGAGCAAGGGCTGGTTTTCAGGTATGAAAAAGGCTTGAAAAGAAATCAAAATTCAATTAAACCCAGAAATTTTACACACTAATTTTCGTGCCTGGAGGGACTAAATTCTTTCTTTAAAGTTTAACTCACCATGAAGAATTACAAGATCCATGTAATAATAATAATAATAATAATCATCATCATCATCATCCAAAGCAACATAATGGATATAATTGATGTACATATGGATACCATCTCAGCAGCGAATGGTTCAGTCCTGCAGGGTCAAACACAGCTCCAAGGGCACCGCAGTACATCAGCGTTTCACAAGCAGATCAAGTCACCCCCACACACACACGCCCCTCATTTGCCACGCGGACAAATGAGACACCAGAACAAGAGGAATGATTTTGGGGAGAGGAGGAAAGGTCACAACCCCCTTCACAACACGGGACATGCTGTAGTGTGTTTGAACCAACAAGGGACAGTGTGGTTTTGTACAAGAATTTGTTTCAGAGGAGTTGGCTTCTGTTCCTGGACAACAGTAACCTCTTAAGGGGGGAAAACCAGACGTAAGTCAGAGACATGCATTCCTGAAATGATGTTTTGGAGTTACTGTACCTGTGCCACACCTGTGACAGTTAAAGCTACCCCCTCCGCCGTCTCTACGTCCTCACACCTGGGCTGTAACGTCATTATCTCTAGGGAAATCCTGCCAAAAAACGTAAAATATTTGCACGTTTCCAGGTAACACACACTCAGCTCTTCCCATTGCATCTCCTGCCCCGTGTGACCTGCTGCACTCATCACAGGTAATGTAAGACAGGCGCAGAATGCAGCCGAGGGACTGCATCTGTCACTGCAGACAGACAAGTCACTTTGGCCAAGAACTAGATTTTTCAGATAACGCTTAAAGGCAATTTATCAGCAGAGAAAGGCTGGGAGCCAGATTGGAAATGATAACGTGACCCTTTCCCTTCTGCTGGGTTAGCAAGGTGGCCAGAAGCCAGCAGCTCTGGGACCCCAAAGGGCCCTCTGACCCCAACGCCGGGGCAGCACGTGCTCTCGCTGGCTGGTGTCACCGGTTTAAAAGCACAGCAAGGACCTGGGATGCCCCCACCCACCCCGCACTGCCACCCCCGCTGGAGCCCCAGTGCTTGGCAAAACCTGGTGCTGATGCTGCAAGAAGCAGCCCTGCCTTTGCCCTCGCTGGTTCGCACTAACACAGACCTACCCCCTGATCTGCTTCACCTCTCCCTCTATTTTTCCTGTGTCCCGCGACCCAAAGGCAGACAGAAGTGAGTTTCCAGCTCTTTAGGGCTGTGCCTGTGTAGTAGCAGCCACCCAGGAACGGATCCTGCAGCTCCAGAACTTTCTCAGTCACCCAAGGCAGGCTTGAGGTACCTTGGCTGGCAACCTCCAGGTCATCATTTGATAAAACAAGAGACATGCTTGGCCGTGGCAGGTTCTGCTTCAAGAAGCAGAGCCCGGCCTTCGTGTCAGCCATAACAAGCTGGGAAGGCGCTGGGAGTCAGGACAGGGACCCACAGGGCAGAGAGCTCGTGTCGAGGAACATTAGGTCAAACATCTGAACCATGAAAGGGCTGCGCTGGCTGCTGCGTGCCCACCGAGGCGCTCCAGGATTGGCTGCAAGTGCTGAAACCTATCTCTGCAAGTTCATGCCTGCCTTGGCCAGCGCCCTAATTAAACTGGCACGCAAACTGGGAGCTGATAAAACAGATCCCACTGTCCAGGAAGCACACAGGCATTTTTTGCCATGTACGTTCGCAGCTTTCATCAGCTGGTGCAGGATTTCAGCCTTCTGAAGACCTAATCTATACTTTGAACTCAATTTCAATACTGGCTTCTTAGCCGACAAGTCACAGGGATGTTTGGTAATTACTGGTTCATAACTGCTCAAGCACAAACGCCAGTCCTGCATGTTGCAACTCACCCGAGGTCTCTGTGCTGTACTTTCAAACGTGACAACATCCAAAACGGGCGCTGTCTCCATGTGGAGGGAGAAGGGCTGAGTGGAAACCCATATCCAAAACGGCAGAGCCAGGTACAGTTGCAGTTTCCCCACAAGTACAGGTTTCCCTTTGAAAGGGCACAAAACCTGCCTTCCCACCTGCCCAAATCCTGCACAGAACCCAGTCTGGTCTGGCTGTGGCTCCACACCAATGCAGATGCCCTTCTGCTCTCCACCGAGCACGCAACGGAAACAGTGCTGTCGAGGGAAGGGTTACAGCGGGAGCAAATGTCTGCAGCGTTATCAGGAGGAGTCAGTACAGCAAAGCTGAATTTGGAATTTGCCAAGTACGCATCTGTCTGCATTACCTATAAACCGTGGAGTGCGCCCCAGGGCAAGGGGCAGAGAAGGGGAAGGAGAGGAGGGTATTGAGATTTCAACTGTCCCATTAGAAAACCATTAGTTTTTATGTTATCCTGCTGCTGCTGCTGCTGTTGCTGCTCAAAACAGAGGGATAAACAGTTAGACACGATGTTAGGAAGCTGGTGGATTATTACCTGTGCAACCCCTGTTACGTACAGTGGGACCCCCTCCGACGTCTCAATATTCTCGCAGCGACAGAGGATGGTCATAACCTCCAAAGACAGTCTGAGCAGCGAGGAATAAGGGTAGGACAGCAAATATACAAAGCGGTTATCAGAGAGTAAGACACTCATTGCAAAGGACAGACGAGACTTTCAGGTTTTGGCTTTTCCCTGTTGAGTTTGCCTTTCTCCCGCCGCTCGGGAAGGCTGGCACAGAGCAGGTTCCCTTGTCACAGCAGGGAGTTTACAGCTTCCACCTGCTCCTTTTAACCAGGCTAACCAGAGCGGGGGCTGCTCTCCACCCTGCGTCCCCTGTCCCCACAGATGAAACTGAATCGTGTATCCCAGCCAGACTGCCATCCTGGACTCAGGTGGAATTCTCTGTTGGAGTAATCTTCACACACAGAAAATTCATTTTTTGGTCATAATTTAGATGCTTCTAGGCCAACTTTTAAGAGGGGTCAGAAAAAAATGAAAATGCCAGGGACCTGGCTGCCCATCCCTGGCTCAGGCTTTGATGAGAGAAGGTGCTTCCAAGTGCTGTCCTGAGAAGCTGAACAATGCCATTTGGTTCCCTCAAAGGCACATAAGACCGAGCTGTCTCTCCCTCTGCTTTTATTTCTGACCCCTAAACCAGGACACGATTTTTTTTTTCTTCTTTTTTTTTTCCCCCCCGTCCTCAAGGTTGCAGCAGGGTAAGAGCCCAGCACCCTGCCAGCTCTAACTGTTCCTTTTGTTCCCAGGTTAGTGCTACCTGGCGGGATGCCGCTGACAGCGACACAATCGCTGCTGTCTCTCTTGCTTTCAGCACTGGCAGTTCCAGAAAAGATGTCCTAATTTCAGAGGAGGAAATGTGCCTCACTCTTCATGTTAATGCAGCAGGCTCCATCTGTGGCACGGCTTATGGTATTTGGGAAAGGCTCTCTTCTCCAACGGAGAATTAAGCCCCATATCCCATGGCATGAACTGGGGATATAGACTTTAAAGTAAAAGATTTGTTTGGGTGATGGCATTGCTGTCGAGAGCCAAACAATGCGCAGACCTCTATCATATGACAGCTCATTCCTGGCAAGCACCTCTTGGCCCTGGACTCAGCCTTTGCTTAACTTAATAAGTCATCCTCCTGAATACATCTGTTATCTCCTGCACACGGCAGGTCAGGGCCCTGTGTTGCTCTCTCTCACACAACAAGAGGAGGAGCAGAAAACATTCGTTCAAATCAATAGTTCTCCCAGTGAGGTGCCTCACAGAAATTCAGGAGTGAAGCCTGTCTGGATCAAACACAGTTTAAGCACGGAGCCCCCAAACTGGACCTTTGCTTCCCCTCCCAGCTCATACGAGCACCGCTGGAGAGCCCCGGTTAAAGCAGCAGTTGCTAGCTGAGACCTCTTCGTGCAGCCGGAGCACGATGGTAGGCTCTCCTGGCAATCCTGAGCCCCAGCGACGACCCCACTTGGGCGAGGACCTGCGAGCTGATGGGCGGGAGCTGCCAGCAGCAGCCGGGACCCCTTCGGACACGGCAAGCTGCCTGAGCCCCAGGTGAACAGCAGCTACAGTAGTGCATCATCTGCAGAGCGGGGGCTGCAACATGCTCATTTTGTCTGCTGGTGGCAACACGTGAACGGAAGAGAGGTGGTGAGATCAGGCAGTAAGGGTTAACTACAGCCTCTGGCTGGTACTCAGCACAAAACCCCAAAAGTTACGTCATTATCCTTTTTCCTCTATTTTTTTTTTACACAGATGGAGGAAACCTGCTTTGGCGAGCACGAGGGAGGTGTTAGGAGACAGTAACATTCCCACAGATCCTAAAGACGAAGAGCTACGTTAGCAGGACAGCAGCACTAGCACAGCACGTTAGTTCAGAGACCAGTGCAGTAAGAAGCAGCAAGCACAATCCGTGACTGAGAAAAGGGAGAGAGATAAAATCCTGTGGTTTGAAACAGGAACACAGTCTGCTCCCAAGGTGACAGCAGTCAGCACATCTTTACAAAAAGAGACTTGAGGAGCAGGAGGTGGCACTGGCCCACTGCATTCCACAGACGTCTTTGTTACTGGATGAGGGTTTGGGCCATACTGGGCAGAACTCGGCTGCTCTTGCACACTCATGGGTGCGCCAGCCTGGCACCCTGCTGCCCAGCGCCTCTGCGAGAGCCTCGTAGCTGCTGCTGTGGAGCACTGCAAAGGCAGCGGAGAGCAGGGCTCCCACCTTCCCACGCACAGGAAGAAACACACTGATGAGCCAGGCTATGGCCCTCTCAGCTTGGTGGGGTTTAGGTAACCGAAAAAACACCAAAAAAAAGGAAAGAGAGAAAAAAAAAAAGCAATCTGACTGCCTTGGGTTTGAGACAAGGTGCGGACAGAGAGGCCCTTTTAAGAGTACTTCAGCTGAAAGCATGGGATTTCTTTTATTTTTTGTCTTTTCAGCTGTGATACCCAGCTGTCCCCATGCAACTAGTCAGCACAGAACTCCCCTGCTCTGTATCCACCTCAGGACCTGGAAGCCCTCTGGGTTTTATTTTGCTGCCAGGTGAGCCTGAAATGACAGGGTTATCTCCCTCAGGGCCCTGAGCAACCTCAGCCCCCACCACTGAAAGCAGAGGACGGCCAGAAGCTGTGCGGTGGTGACAGACCCTCCACTCCTCACTCTTCAAGGCACGACACAGGGCACACGTTCCTCCTCCCACCTACTCGCAGCGCTGTATGGAAGGCAGCCTTCCTTCGAAGGACCAGGAGCTGGCCACAGCCAAAGGCAGCGGGCTGCGCTGGTGCTCATCCATGATTTCACATGCAGCGCCCAGTTTCATGTTCCTGAAGATACTGCTGACAGCCCCACTGGGATGGCTTTGCCTAACCCCTGCTCCAAACCCACAAATAACGGGGGTCTCCTTACCTTTGGGTGTCAGTGATGCACCACCAAGCCCAGGCCCAGCCTCCGTAGACATACTGCTTTACGTCAGAGCCACAACAGCCACCTGCAGCACAGCAGAAAGTACAGGGATGTAGGGATTACACACACGTACATTGCTCTCAGCCAGGGAAAAAACTGCACCCAGACTGAGTCACGAGCAGAACAACTTCATAACAAACCTGCCCAGCCTCAGGGTGCTGAGCAAAGGGTATCCTGGGGGGTCATCGGTTCCTAGCCCCTCAGAGCAGGGGAAGCACCTTGGCTCGGCTGCGTTACAGCAGCCAGGGCTACCAAGCCAAGCTCTGCAACGTGACCCAGAAGAATCCAAGCATGCTTGCAGTGTCTGATAAATAATGAACACAGAAAACTCTTTCCAAGATCCACAGCAGCCCGGGAACACCCTCCAGTCAGCCATAATGCAGCGGGGCACCCAACACTCTCCTCACTTCTACAGGCTTCACGTGGCAATTTTCCAAAGGCAACCTTGTTTTTTTTTAATTTTCTTATAAAATTAGAAAATAGTATTTGTAATATGTCAGTATGGCAAACAATAACACACAGGAAGTGACTGTATTTCAAACTAGGATTTTCTTTAATTTTGTTAAGCACATAAGCACTTGTAGCAGCCAGAGTCGCTGTAAGTACGTGCTTCAGTATCTTTAACTGTGATGCACCAGCTCTGTCACAGAAAGCCATGTACGAAATCCACCTCCTTTCCCTCACCCACACTGCACACCACCCTTAAACTCACCAAAAATCTACCTGGTCAGCACTGGAGGAGGGGAGAACCCTTGAGCTCCCCAAAACCATATCCTAGTTCTGGCTCATGCAAGCACTGCAGTTCCTGAGGCTTCGAGGGTCCATCTCAGAGCTGGCTGTGCCCAGAGCTCCGGCAGCCTCTAGACCTCCTCTGACACGGTAAAGATTTGACTCCAATGCAGCCAGAAGACGCTGTCTGGATTTTCACATCTTTGATTCAAGGAATAAGACTCCCGCTGCCTTCCAAGGGAGCACCCTGCCAGCAACCAGCCCTAGGTTTCATGCCTGGCAAGGGAGGAGCTGGGCAGCTCCCCAGCTCAGAGCAGGGCTGTGAGGTGCCGTTCCTCGGGAGGATCAAGCCAGCAGTCCCTCCCTACCCTGTTATCCATAACCACACTCATTACAGCAGCGCCCGAGGGCCTCAGCACGGCAAGCACTGTACCAACAGACAGTTTCAGCCCCGTGGGTGTAGCTACGCAGGCAAGACGGAGCCAGAGCAGAGGAAGGGCAAGCACGCAGGGAAAACAGCGTGGCTGCGACGCTGGGGGAGCTTCACGCTGTGGGAGGGAAAAAGGGAGAACTATGGAGCTGGCAGACTGCAGCCACAGAAGACAGCCCTTTCCAGGGAGGCAGTGACAAAGTTTGTTGCAATAGGTTAAAATGAAGAAGCGAAGGCAGTACACATCCAGGCCGGTGTGCCAAGGGCTCTCTGGGCCACAGGAAGGGACTCCCTCCTCCCCATCCTCCAGTGTCTGGCCATCTTCTGCTATCAGTGAAAGACACCACCTGCTCCACCGGCTTCCACGCAACGGCTGATAAACCAGCAGACCATCCCCGTCTGCACCTCTTCACGCTCCGATTTCAGTACGAAGTAAATACAAAGAGGAGGCAGATTTACAGGCTTTTTCAGGTCTCTTGCGCTCCACAGCCTAGAGGAATATTCTCCTGTCACCTCCGAGACAGCCTCTGGAGAGCCTCTTCCTGTAGCTGGAAGACTCTTTCAGCCAGGGAAGGAGTTAGAGAAGCTGATGATACAACATCTTGCAGCACATTAACTGCAAGGCCTTCTGACGTTTCTCGGAGGACGTGAGCCCAGTTAGCTCAGCCTTTTAGCCAGGGCCTTCTCTTCCAAGAACAGGAAGGGAGGTGTTCCTGGCAGTCGGGAAAAGCAGCTCCACACGGAAAGGTATTTTATTTCACAGGGTCTATGTGGTCCTTAACTTCTGTATCAAACCCCTGGTAATCATTTCATAATAACGTACTGAGAAAAGTCTGCACCCTAAACCCACTGCTGTTACAAGACCGTGCCTCTCCACACAGATGTTTCTTTTCTCCTGCAGGGAATGCAAGGAAATACTTTATTTAGTATCACACCCATACTTGTTTCCCAGCACTGCACAACATTGCTGCGCAGCACAGTTTACTAAGCCAGATTATATGTCAAAAAGTGTTCGAAGCCTAAGTAAAAAAACAGGGAAAACTCATACGTTGAAGGGGAGCGGGATGCCAGCTGGTTGCTTTCATGCAAGCCGGACGTCTGAGCGCAGCAGAGCTCCGTCCTGGTAACGCAGCTCAGAGGAGCTGAACGCTTATTTTCCATTGCAGCCCTGCAGCCTCTTTCCCAAGTCTGAGAGCGCAAGTGAAAAAGGAACCAACAAAGCGAAACCTTTGCAAGTCTAAAGAATAAACCCTCTTGCACAATGAGATTTGGCAGAGAAATCGTCTTTTCCAGCTATAATACGCCCACTGTTCCAGCAGCCTGGGTCTCACAGCCGCTTGGCCATCGCTTCCACAAACATCCACCGTGCCTCTTCCGGGGCAGTGTGCGCAGCCAGGCACACTACAAACGGAGGATTCATAGCCGGGAAGCTGCCATCCAGCTTGGCCTCTTCCCAAACGAAGGGGTCTCATGTTCAAGCAAGAATTGCCAGAGCCAGGAGAAAGCACTTTGTCTGGGTTTCAGTGTTTTGGGGTGCTTTTTTATACAAAATGAGATTAATCGCTTGGGAGTTTGTAGATAAATGGAGCTCTCAGCAGATGCAGGAAGCTGCTGCCCTGATGGGGCACGCAAGAAAGAACAGGAGCCCCAACAGTTACAGGGACACAGGGCTCAAAATATCAAAACTGGGACAATTTGAGGTTGTGAACAAGCTCTGTGTTGTTTGCTCTCTCAAGGTAATCTGAGGCAAAGAGCCTGTGTTCTGGCAGGAAGCGGCGAGCGTTCAGAAATCAGGCTGTGGTAAACAGGCTGCCACGATAACTCGATAACTACATTCCTTCCCAGAGACTGCGGCAGGCTGAACACAAGGACGGAGCAGACACCGCTGCCTCCACCTGCGCAGGGAGAGGCCATCTTCATGCCTTGGTTGAGGGCAATCCGGTGCTGGAGTCTCCTCCTCCAGGAGGATCCACCGCCCGAGCTGGGAATAAACAGCTTGGTCCAGTTGGACAGAGGATGGGTTTGTTAGAGAAACGGCCCGGTGCTGGGAAACGGCGTGGGGTGCTACCAAGTGAGCGCAGAAAGGCAAGGAAAGAATTGGTAATTGAGAACAGTTACTGACAAAAGACATAACGCAGAGGAGAGGAGAGAAGGCAGCAAAGGCATACATAAAGAAAATCACGTAATAAAGCAGGGTCTAGACTAAAATCAGTGTCTGGTTCTTAGGCCCTGCTGTGCATATAAATTAGGCTTCGTCCACACGCAGAAAGGGCGCAAGGTTAACAAAAATTAATTTGAAATGATGCAGGGTTCCGAACTGAATCCATAAAATCCTCTGATGGTCACTACAGCAGATGAAAGCAGGTTATGCTGGCTAGCTTGTTTTGGATGTCACCTGTATCGAAATGACTGGTTTAAAGTTGTGAGTACGAACGCTACAGAGTGAGTTTTAAAACACACGTTCAGTTTAACTCACCTTGTAAACAGAAAACCAGAGAAGACAAACCACAATGAAGTGGCAAAGTACAGAGATAGTACCCCAGAATTCCTCTTGGAAACCAAAAGGAAAGCCCTGAGGCTACTCTGTCCACCTCCCCCTCCTGCTATGCTTTCTGAAGAGTAATCTGCAAGTCTTGGACATTTAACAAGCACCTGACAAGGGAAATCTGGAGCCTCACCGCCTGCAAAAAGCTGAAGAACTACCTCCTGAGGAGGAAACACCACAGAGGAGCTGCATAAATTGCCTTTTGTGCAAGTAGTGAACAGCTGTATTGAGCACCAGCAACCTCATGCTACAGACTTGAGAGAGAGAGGTTGCACTCTGGAGAGCAACCACCGAGCAGCACGAAACCAACCGCAGGGAAAGATTTTTGACCAGTCAAAATGAAGAACCGAACTCTGCAGGAGCACTCAGCTAAACCTGCCAGATGACAATCAGCACCACCAGAAGTTTTCTGCCTGGCTCACCCGGTGCGAGGGGTAGAACAGCTCGATCTCAGCCCTGGGGAACCGTTCTGAACTCCGGCTCCAAAGGCAGGAATGTGGACAAGGGCAAAACCTCACGTGTAGCTGCCTGCTCCTTCCCACAAACCCATATTGCTCTTGAGGCCGAAGAACTGGATCACAACCAGCCAGCTCACGTAGGTCTGTAGCTGGAAGTGGAGGGAGGACCCCAATGCCATCAGCTCCACCACGAGCGCTAGGTCTCAGATGGCTCCTGCTGCTCACCATGGCTTTTCTGCAGGACACAGCCTGGACCATCTCCTCCCGTTCCATTTTCATGCGAACGACTGTTCTCATTTAAGTGTAACTCTCTGCATTTCTCCTTATTGAACTGCATCGTATTTCTTCCAGACCATTTGGTCAATCTGTCGAGTTCGTTTTGACTCTAATTTGGCTCTTCAAAGCTCTCAAATCCATTCCCAGCTCAGTACCGCCTGCAAATTCAATAAGCACATTCTCGATCCCACTATCCAAGCCAAAACAAGGAACTTAGTTGATAAATCCTTTCGGCTGAACAGTGAGCCACTGTCAAGGTCCCTGGCAATGGTTTTCCAGGCAGTTTCATACTAATTTTATAGTATCTGAGAAACCAGTTCCTCCTTGCACTGTGGACTGTAGGCCTCTTGCAGAGAGGGCTTGCAGAGCCTCAAGAAGCCTTTCTTCCGGGCTTTCAAAACTTAGAGAAGTACCATAAAAACAGCACAGTCACACTGGCTCAAAATTATAACCAGTTCCTTTTGCAGGAATGAGAGGGATGGAGTAACAGGATGTGAGAGCTGAGAGCAGCTCCGGAAAGGTTAACTACCCCTGGCTGCTGGGGTGCAGCAGGAAATGTTTACACAAAACTGGAATTAACTGCCAGCTCTTCTTTAACAGAGATCAAGGAGCCCCAGAGGGTGTTGCACTAAAGCAAAGCTTGAGAAACTGGGCTGGACCCTATCTTTCAAGCTGACTTCTGAGAAATCATTAAGAGCACAATAAGCCTTAGTAAAGGCAAGGTGTACAATACCCTCATCCCCTGGAGCGCTAACTCACCTGAAAGGGAAGTCAGAGGAGCTGGGCACGGCTCATACTCAGCAAATACTTGTAATTGTTTTCTTTGAGGCACTTAACGAGCAACGTATTTGTTTCAGTATTCTCCTAGGAAATAAAGCGAGGTTGACTGAGCTGCAACTCCCCTGACTTTCCCTTTCTTCTTTCCCCTCCTTTCACACCCTAAACTTGCGCTGGACCAGCAGTATGTTCTGACCCAGCACCACGGTGGGCTGGGCCAGCCTTCCCCTGTCGCGTCTCCCCAGATGCTCACCTCGAAGCTGCTGGAGCGTTGCTGCCTGGTGCCACCCTGCAGCCCTCAACAGCCAAGAGGAAAACGCCCCAACCGTAGAGATTCGGGCAACGCTATTTACTTATGGTCACTGCAAGATGAACGCGGCCATTGTAAATTATAGCTCCTTACTATGAGAGACTGCAGGAATATTACGGGTTGTATTTCACAATTAGCAGATCGATCCTGAGCCACGAAAGCTGCATTCAACCAGTCTGTAACCCAAAACCGGCATTACGCATCTGAGACAACCTACGTAGCTGGTGGGAACAGTCGGATGTCAGGATGAACAGGTACTTTGTGTATGTCCCTGAAAACTCCGCTGGCTCCATCGGCGCTTGGAGAGGACTCAGTGCTGGGCCAGGCGTCTGCCAAAGCCTCCTCAGAGCTTGCACCAAACCTCCCCAGGAGGCTCCCAGCACCGCTACCCTCCAGCAAAGTCAGACCCACATTCCAGAGAGACCATCAGCGCTTCCGCAGAGCTTTGCGGAGCATTCTTACAAAGCCTGGGCTCCACATTTCGCAGGCGGATTGGCTAACCGAGTGCAGTTTCTTAGAAGGAGATCAGTGTTGCTCAAGAGGGGAAGGACACAAGTGCCAGTGGGAATGTTGACCTGCGCCTGGGAAGCAGCTTCCCAAATAAGGCCACGAAGCTCCGGCACACACAGACTTTCCCAAGGCACGGCCGGCCGCTCCTTGTGCAGTGGAGAACTCAAGTGTCTCACAGGAAAGTGAAAAGAAAGAACACCACTCCTCAGAAAAACCCACATGCCAGGGGAAGCACGTGACTAAACTTCCTCCAAGAGGCACGGGCTAAATTTACAATAAAGAAAATTTTCTGATCAGCTCCATGATTTGGAGGTGCCTTCCCACAAAGTGAAGTCTTTTAAATAACAATCGCACGCCAATTCAAGACCGCAAGCCAAAAGCCTGCTTTTAATCTTATTTGCTGTTGGTTTATTCTTCCTTTCCCCCCCTCTCTCCCCAAATCCAATCTAATATCATGCAAATAAATGCTGGCCCCCAAGGTCCTCTCTGCTTTTCCCTGGAGACACACGGCTCAAGTTCCTGGAACTACAACTGCTTGTAGTTACACGCCTCCCACTTAACGCCCTGGCATTCGCTCTGCACATAAGCGCAGAGGAGCTGCAGGGCTTCGGGGCTCTGCAGAGCTCGGGCTGCCCCTGAAGCTCACAGCCGGTGCTCTCAGGAGACAGCGTCTGCAGACCAGGATGGGCAGAAGCAGCAGCAGAGGAAAACCGGTGGCAGCACCGAACCCGATTCTGACTCGCAGAGCCTGGCGTGATTTACGCTCCCTTCCCGGTACATCGAGGAGTGTCCTCTGCTCGCCGCTCCCGGCTGCGGGAGAGTGTAACGCTTGGAACTGCAAGAGGATGTCACAAATTTCTGCTGGCTTGCCCTGCAAGCTGTGCTTTGTAAACTTCAGAACCGAAGCAAACCCAAGCTTTTAAGACTGAAGGGCCATCCCGGCACACCTGGAGCATGGCTTCCCCACTCCTCCCGCCGGGCATGGCATTTCACCGAGCGGATTTTGACAGGGGTCTCTTTGGAGGGAAGCACAGCATCCGCTCCAGGTCCCGGCTGGGAACTGCAGAGATGTGCAGAACACCAGGAAAATTGCAATAAATGCTGCTGCTCCAGGCGGCTGGTGGGTGCGGTTTGTAACTCCTCAGAAGCAGCCGCCACAGAGGGCATGTTTGTTTCCAGAATTGCAGCCTGCTTCTGGCATCTCCCCAGTAATTCCCGTAACAGGTCTGTTATCCAAGGGAGATGAACGGATAACAGACCAGCCAGAAGCAAGTGCCACAGCCCGCTGGAGGTTTTGGCTCCAAAAACATCACAGTGTGGTTTCACATACACGGCCGAGCTGTGGTCGCAGCACATCCCTGACGCTCACACGCGTTTCGGCTGCGTGAGTTTAGGTCTGAGCCTCACAGCACCTGCCACAGAACTAGTCCAGCACTGACAGAAAGGCTGTAACATGACCGAGGACACACGAAGTGACCAATGCCTGTATCTAACCTGTTATCAGCGTGCACTTGGCTCCAGCCGGTCACAGGAGAGCAGCGTATCCAGCCCTTACAGCCAGCCATTGCAGACTCACAGATTGGAGAATTACATCACTTAACAGTAATTAAGCTCCGCACGCAGCCAGGCCTGTGCCAAAGTGCACTCTGGAGCTTCGATGGAGTATTGAAGCAGCTACAGGTTGAATGAGACACAGGGGGGTTCACTGCCGGTTTATTTAATCCTAACCTAGTAACCAGCTCACCTGCTGATAACGTTACACAAATCTGACAGGCAGCATCATGTCAGCACCACCAGGAGGGCAGGTGACGTGCCGGTAACGAAGCAGCAGTAGGATATGATAGATGAGAAGGGTACCCCAGGGACAGGCCCGTGGTGCCTTGCCCTGAGCCACCCCCTTGGCCCAGCGGGATGCTCGGACCCGGCTCCCCCTCTCTGGCAGAGCCAGCCTGTGCCCCAGGAACAGGGCGGCTTCCTGGGAACCGGAGTGGAGGGCTGCTGGCAGCGGCCCAGAGCCTGGCAGCCTCGCCGGTGCCGCTGCCTGACATCATCCCAGAGCAGCAGCAGCATCACCGGGGCGTGCCGCGGGCATCACCACCTCGCCCACCCCAGGGCCCACCCTGCAGGGAGCTCCCCACCGCCCCCCGCACCCGCTTGGCAGGGACACCCCCGGCACCCCAGCACCCACCC
>VWZZ01005462.1:3151-13853 GCA_013399095.1 Psophia crepitans
GGACAGCGGGGACCTAATGGTGACATTGGGGCAGAGGGTGTCCCCACATGCCATGACAGCCTGTCTCTGCAGGGATGGCAGCTGCAGCCCCAAGCCCCGATGCCCCATCAGGGGCGGCGATGCCAGGTGAGCCAGGGTGGCCCTGCATAGTGCCCACACCCCCTCCCCCCACCACCCTGGCGGGCGCCCCCGGCCCCCCAGCCGCCTGCTGGGCTGAGGGGCAGAGGTTAGCGTCGGCAGCTGCCGGGCCGCGGGGTGCCCCCGGCCCGCCGCCCGCTTGCCTCTGTGAGCACAATGAGGCTTGACAGCGCGCCTGGCGCGGCCTGACCCCCCCGAGGGCTGCCCGCGACCCCATCCGCCTGCCACTGCTGTCCCAGCACCGCCACGCCCGGCCACCCCGTGCCCACCTGGGAGAGGGGGTGTCCTGGCAGCAGGGCTGTAGGACCCCTCTCTCACCCTGGCTTTGTCTCCCAGGCAGCTGCGGGCTCCGTGGGAGCTCCCAAGGCAACGCCACGGCCCCCCGAGGACGGATCATGGGTGGCAGCATGGCCCTGCGGGGAGCCTGGCCCTGGCTGGTGTCTGTGCGGCTCCATGGGGAGCTGATGTGTGGAGGGGTGCTGGTGGGGCGCTCTTGGGTCCTCACCGCAGCCCACTGCTTTGCTGGGTACGGCAGGGGGCACGGCAATGTAGGGGTGATGGCCCTGCAGAGAGGGGCATGGGGTGATGCCACTGTCACCCCTGTAACTAGTTGCCCCCCACCCCACCAGGAACCGGAATGAGCTGGCGTGGACGGTGGTGGTGGGCGACCACGAGCTGGGCAAGCCGGACGCGGGCGAGCAAGCAGTGCCCGTTCGGCGCATCCTGCCTCACCCCAAGGTCAGTGTAGGCGGGCACCCCCCTGACCTCTCCGTGCATGCCTCAGGGCCTGCCACTGACACCCCCCCATTTCCTTCCAGTTTAACCCCAAGACATTTCACGGGGACCTGGCGCTGCTGGAGCTGGCGGTGCCACTGGCCCCGTCTCCCACCGTCAGCCCCGTGTGCCTTCCCAGCGGCCCCGCAGAGCCCAGCCCCGGCACCGCCTGCTACATCGTGGGCTGGGGCTCCCTCTACGAAGGTAGGTGCTGCCCCGACACCCGTGGGATCGGTGGGTGCCCTCCCTGCAGTGAGCCAGGGCAGGGTGGTATCTGGGCATGGGGCACCCCATAAAGGGTGCCTTGCCTGCAGAGGGGCCGGCGGCTGATGTGGTGATGGAGGCGCGGGTGCCGCTGCTCAGCCGGGAGACGTGCCGGGGTGCCCTGGGCAGGGACCTGCTCACCAGCGCCATGTTCTGTGCCGGGTACTTGTCTGGGGGCATCGACTCCTGCCAGGTAATGCCTGGGGCAGGGGGCTGCCAGCCCCCCAACTCAAAAATCCCTCACGGCACATGGTGCTGGGCATGCGCCACAGCCCGGCACAGCCCGGCAGCCTGGCTAGGGTCCCGGCCCAGACCGATGCGTGGACATCCCCCCCAGGGCGACTCGGGGGGCCCGCTGGCGTGCCAGGACCCCTCCTCGCACCGCTTCGTCCTCTACGGTATCACCTCGTGGGGCGACGGCTGCGGTGAGCGGGGCAAACCGGGCGTCTACACCCGCGTCACTGCCTTCGCAGACTGGCTCAGCCTCCAGATGGACCGTGAGTGTCGCCAGCCGCGCTGGGGGGACGGAGATGCCCAGGGTGCTGTGGGGATACGTCGCCCTGAGGAGGGGTTCAGCACCTCATGGTAGCCCCGGTGCCCTCACAGCCGCCCCCGGCAGCCAGGAACCGAGCTGCTTTGACCTGCTGGCGCTGGCCCGGTTGCCCCCCGAGCAGCAACCACCCGAGCGTGCCCGCCTCTGTGCTTTCTATGCCGGGTCCTGCCGTGCCCCCCAGGGCCGGGCTGCCTGCGCCCACCTGGCCGAGGAGACCTGCCTTGCCAGGACGAGACGATGTGGTGAGCCAAGGGGTCGCGCTGGGGCTAGGCTGCAGGGAGGGACTCCGTTTTGGACAGCATGGGACCAGCATGGTGCCAGGGCCATGGCTCTCCTGCTGCACCCACAGAGCTGCACTCCTACGCCCAGACCTTGGTGGATTTCCTGCGCCGGGCTGGGGACTTCATCCGAAACCAGTTTGACTTCTCCTTTCTCACCCGCACCCTGCCCCAGCTCCTGGGCAAGATCTACGGGCACCTCTTTCCCCACCGTGTCCGCAGGGATGCCACAGGTACCCTCCCAGGCTGGGCCACCCCACGCTTCCTTGGGGTCCTATCAGTCCTCCCTGTGCTGGTGGCCAGGGCACCAGCAGCCTGCCCTGACACGCCCACCTTGTCCCTCCCATCCCCTTCTTGTCCCCGCAGGTCCAGCTGTGGCAGGGGGCCAGACCAGCCCCACAGCAGAGGGATCCCAGAGACCTCCCACCAGGTAAGGCATGGTGGGCCATGGGGCATGGGGGGTAGAGGGTTTGGGGACAAGGTGCCTGTGGGCACTGATGTATTTTTGGGGACAGCCTAAAGCATTGGGATCCTGCTCTTCCTGCACACCCAGAGGGAGGTGGATACGTCCTCCCGGGGTGCCCAGGGCCACTCAGTTTCCTCTGGGGGTGCACAGGGTGGGGGGTGGCAGTGCCCAGGGGATGGGTGCCACCGGGCACCTGCCTGAGCTCGCCTCACTGTGCTTGCAGGCAGGGGGCCAGGCAGCTGCCCCCCTTTGCAGGGCTCTTCAGGGCTGTGGGTCCCCGGCTGCAGGACTGGGTGGAGGCGCTGAGGGCCATGGCGTGGGGCGACCCCCCGGCACCCAACTCGGATGGGGGGCAGCTCCCTGGGGAGTTGTGGCTCTTCTTGCAGGTATTTTGGGAGGGATGGGCTGGGGGGAGCCCTCACCCTCCTGGTGACAGTGCCACCAGGGACCAAAGCCCAGCAGTCTTCCCCTGTCCCCTCCTGATATCCTTTGGGCCCATCATCCCCCGTGCAGCCACAAAGGTGGCACCTCCCACTTTGCCACCACAGAGAGGGCATCTAACCCTCCCCAGCTGAAACCAGTGCTCCCAGTCCATCCAGCACAGTGCCAGCCATGGGTCCAACCCTGCAACTTAGGATTCAACCCAACACAGCCATCAAGACATTGCATGCCCCTAAAGCCCCATTCGGCCCCAGCCCAGACATGCCCTGCACTCTGCCACTGTGCACATGGCCATGCCCACGGTGGGTGCCCCACTGCCCACCCTGTCCCCCCTTCCCTTCAGCAGGGCGAGGAGGTGGTGAAGGAGCTGGTGGGACAAGGACGAGCCTTCCTCGCCCAGCTGCGAGCAGAGCTGGACCTCAGCATCCCTCTTGAAGCCACAGAGCCACGACGGGCACCCGGAGAGCTGGCGGGGACCCCTGCACTGAGCTGTGAGCCCCGAGAGCTAGGGGACTGGGGCCGATGGGGCAGCGGGGTGTCCATCTGCTGGCCAGCTCCGTGCTTGGGCAGTTGTCCACTGGCTGCATCCCCACTGTGGTTTTCACACTTCTCTCGGTGGCAGGGTCTGCACTGAGGGAGAAACGTGAGCTGGTGTCCACGGAGCTGCCAGAGGTGGAGGAGGAGGAAGAAGAGGCAGGCGTGGGCAGAGGTAAGCGCCCTGCAGCCTGTGGCCACTGCAGGATGCCACGTGCCACCATGGGGACAGCGACAAGCCTGGCCTCAGCTTTGCATCCCAGACCCTGGACTAATTGTCCCATGGCAAGGAAGTTGTAGTAAGGTGGATGTTGGCCTCTTCTCCCAAATAACTAGTGATAGGATGAGAGGAAACGGCCTCAAGTTGCATCGGGGGAGGCTTAAGTTGGATATTAGGAAAAATTTCTTCATGGAAAGAGTGGTCAAGCATTGCAACAGGCTGCCCAGGGAGGTAGTGGAGCCACCATGCCTGGAGGTGTTCAAAAATGTGTAGGCATGGCACTTCGGGACATGGTTTAGTAGGCATGGTGGTGTTGGGATGACAGTTGGACTTGATGATCTTAGAGGTCTTTTCCAACCTTAAAGACTCTATGATTCTATTCTATGTTGGTGGGACAGCTGTCAGTCTTATTCCCCTCCACAGAGACCCTCTGCTTCTGCTGCCCCGGTGTCCCCAGAGCAGGGGTGCTCCTGCCTGGGGTGGGCAGCAGCATGGTGCCCCCGTGATTCATCCCTGACGTCCCCCTCCATCTCTTTCCTACCTGTCCCCTGGATTGCAGCCTGCCCTGGCCTCAATGAGTCAGCGGTGCGGGTGGGTGCGGTGCGGGAGCTGTACGCCTGGGTGCTGCGGGTGCCTGAGCCCGACCTGGCCATGACCTTCCAGGAGGTGAGTGCCTCGTCCAGCTACCCTGAGCCCCCCACCCTGGCAGCCAGGTGGTGCCATCCCCCAGCCCATCGCTGTCCCGCTGTGCCCCTGGCTCCCCTGGGACTCACGGTGTTGTCATCTCCCCATAGATCCTGGTGGACTTGGGCTCCAAAAACACCAAGGGACTTTACCGGGCGCAGGTGCGGGCCACGGTGGGGGGCCGCCCCATGGCCTTCACTGGCCTCGTGGGGCTGGAGAGCGACTCGCTGGCCCGCAGCATGCCTGGCCTCATCGCTCTGGCGCTCGAGGCACTGAAAACCTAATGGTGCCCCTGGGGCACCATGCCAGCATGGGGACGGCGTGCTGGGGCAGGGGTCTCTCATGTCTTTCAAACACAACCCCCAGTCCAGCTCAGGCTCTTCCACCCTTTTCTCCCCCATTGTGCCTCAGTTTCCCTCTTCCCACCAGCGCTGCCCAATCTCCCAGGGGCAATGGGGCACCGGGGGGCACCAGGAGCATCTCAGCTGGGGATCACAGCTCTCCTCTCCCCTGGGACCCCCACCCTGGAAAGCCTTCTCCCACCTCATTTTCCCCAGAGGTACCTGGGCTGTTATTTATTTGTACAGAGAAAGGTTTATTTTTCAATAAAGGGCTCTATTTTCCAGTAGCTGGCGAGTGTGAAGCAAGTGCTGGCCACGTGGTGCTGGTGAGGGGACTTTCCATGGGGGATATGACATCCCACTGCATCCCCCTTCCTGTACCCCGAAGTGATGCCCCCAGCCTCGGTTCCTGCCCCTGGCATCGGTGCTGTGCCCAGGCTGGCACAGACTGCCCAGCACCCCCCAGGGGTCCAACACCCCTCCTGCCCACCGCAGCACCCATAGCACAGCACTGGTGCCCACCCCTGGTGCCACCCCATCGGGGACCCACATGAAGCCTTGTGCCTGCGCATGCCCTGGGCCAGTGGCGAATGCTGGGGTGGTGTCACCCCTGTGCTCCGGCATCGGTGGGGACCACCCCCTCCTGCTCGAGGGGAGCCTGCTGCCCCCCAGCAGCACCCCCGGGGCTGCTGAGCAGTGGGGAAGGGGCCGCTCCTCCCAGTGCCCAGCAATGCCTATGCCGAGGTGCCCCGGCGCAGGGTGGTGGGCTGACACCCAGACCAGCTGCGCCTGCCCATCTCCCCTTCTCCAGGCTCGGGGGTGCCGGGAGGGAGGGGTGGGAGTGGGTGTCCGGTGCCGGCACCCTTCCCCCTCGGCACCTGGCACCATCCGTCTCCCGCTCCAGCCGACGGCCGGACATCCGCTTGGCCAGGCCAGGCGGGGAGGCGGCCAGGGCCTGGCACGGCGTGCGGGCACCGCGGGCACCGCATGGGGGACCTGCCGCGGCGGCTGGCCCTGCTCGGGGCGCTGGTGCTGTCGGGTGAGCGGGGACCCGGGGTCTTGGGCACGGGGATTCCCTGTTGCTGGGGGGTTCTGGGCTCCCTCAGTGGGGCTGGTGGGGGGCGATGGTGGGAGGGTGCCAGCTGGGCACAAGTGTCCCCAGGGCTGCATTTTGGGTATTGCCTGGTAGTCCCACCACTGTGCATCCCCCGTGCTTCTGTCCTGGCTGTGCCACCCGGAGCCGGGTCCCTGCCTGGGCCGGGTGTGCGGTCCCTGCATGTACTGGGACCATGGCCGTGTGTCCACGTGTGCCTCTGTGTGTGCATCCACCTACGTACACAGTGCCACCGCGTCTGCACCCCAGCGTCTTGTGTCTGTGTATCCCTGTCTGTGCTGGGTCCGTGTGTCCCTCTGTGTCCGTGCCCACAGCCTTGTCCCCCTCACGTCTGTCATTCCCACATCTCCCAGTCCCATGCCCCTGTGCGGCACAGACATGCAGTGTCCTGGCCTGCTCCTGTTCCCTCCATCATCACACCACCCTGCCCTTGCCAAGCATCCCTGCGGGGTGGCACTGGACTCAGTTACCCCCCAGTCCCACCTGGTTTGCCTGTCCCCACACCCCCAGGACTCTGCGTGAACCAGGAGGAGCGGCTCATCCACTACCTCTTTGAGGAGAAGGGCTATGACAAGGAGGTGCGTCCCGTTGTCTCCACCGACGAGGTTGTGGATGTCTACCTGGCCCTCACCCTCTCCAATCTCATCTCGCTGGTGAGCCCCAGAGGGTAGTGCCCACTGTGGGGTGCCCCCCAGCCACATGCACCCCCAGGGCTGTCTGGGTGGGGGGAGCCCTGAGGATGCTGCCTCAAAGCCTGGCTGGTGAGGGTTGGGGGTCCTAGGCTGGGGAGGGACAGCTGCTGGGCATGGCCCTGGCATCTGACTGCCCCTCGCTGTCATTGCAGAAAGAGGTGGACGAAACGCTCACCACCAATGTATGGCTCGAGCATGTGAGTAGGGACAGGGGTCACAGCCTCAGCTGCACCTCAAGGCATGGGTGGGGGGGGTGGCCCAGTGTGGTGAGGGGGTGACCTGGGGATTCCCTCCAGAGCTGGACAGATTACCGCCTGCAGTGGAACAAGTCCGAATTTGGGGACATCGAGGTGCTCCGCCTGCCGCCGGACATGCTGTGGCTGCCTGAGATAGTCCTGGAGAACAAGTGAGCCATGCCTCAGTTTCCCCTCCTGAACCGCCTGAGCTGTGCCTGGTGCATGCCCAGGGCTCCCCCTGCCCCTCACTGGCCCCACCATCACCTCGGCTCTCTCCCAGTGCAGCAATGACGGGCTCTTTGAGGTCGCCTACTATTGCAACGTCCTCGTCTACAACACAGGCTACGTCTCCTGGCTGCCGCCTGCCATCTTCCGCAGCACCTGTCTCATCAACGTTGACTTCTTCCCCTTCGACTGGCAGAACTGCACCCTCAAATTCAGGTGCCGGGGGTCTGGCTGGGGCAGGGCAGGGGCTGGGTAGCAGGGTGGGCATCCCGGCCCCCTGCGATGCCCGATGCTGCCAACATTTTCCCTTGCTGAGACACAGCAAGGTGGGGTTTGTAGGTGACTCGGTGGCTGAGGTCCATCATGCTGGAGGTCAGAGTGGGTGGGTGGTGGGTTTCAAGCTGCAGGCATAGCCCCTCACCACCTGACCCCCCGGCTGTGGGCCAGCTCTCTGGCGTACAGTGCCCGGGAGATCAGCATGCACTTGAAGACGGATAGTGACCCGGAGACGGGCAAGGATTATCCAGTGGAGTGGATCATCATCGACCCTGAAGGCTTCACAGGTAATGCTTGTGCTTTCTGCTGTGTCCTGTGACAGCAGAACACCCTGTACGGGGCTCAGGGGCACCCTGGTATGGAGACACCCGAGTACCTGGGGCTTTGGCACACTGGCACCCATCCCACCAGTCTTGGAGCCACCCAGACTGAAGACAGGGAGACCAGGTGCTAGTGGGGCTGGTGAGGATGGGCATGGCAGGGGTCCCCCCATCCCATGGGCTGTCCCACGTTTCCCGGCAGAGAACGGGGAATGGGAAATCATCCACCGCCCAGCCCGCAAGAACATCCACCCTGACAGCCCCCTTGAGAGCAGTGAGCACCAGGACATCACCTTCTACCTCATCATCAAGCGCAAGCCACTCTTCTATGTCATCAACATTGTCACGCCCTGCATCCTCATCGCCTTCATGGCCATCCTTGTCTTCTACCTGCCTGCCGACAGTGAGTGAGCCCCACAGCACCTACTCCACACACAGGGAGTCACCCCATGGGGCACCTCCATGTCCCACACCCGCACCAGGTCGTGGGACACGGGGACACCCCAGTGCCCAGCCCAGGGACATCCTGGTACTGGGACACCCCCATGAAGGACATCATCATCTCAGCCAGGCACCCTGGCAAGGGCACAGTTGGGCACAGGATACCCCATGTGGGACCCTGGCGTCCCCCCATAATAGAAAAGCCTATGTGAGATACTGTATGGTGGGATGCTGGAAGGGCACTCGTGGCACGGGGGGCACTAGCAAGAGGATCTGGAGCAGGATTTTCCCTGAGCTCACCCGCTCTCCAGGTGGTGAGAAGATGACCCTGGTGATCTCGGTGTTCCTCGCCCAGTCCGTCTTCCTCCTGCTCATCTCCCAGCGCCTGCCTGCCACCTCCCATGCCATCTCCCTCATTGTCAAGTGAGTCTTGAGCACCATCAGGCACAGGAGGGACATTGTGGGGTCCCTGGGTCCCAGAGGGAAGTTCTGCCTGTGCCCAGCCCCTGTGGCAATGCCAGCCCCAGGTCCATGTCCCCCACAGGTACCTGCTTTTCATCATGCTGCTGGTGACGGCTGTGGTGGTGATCTGCGTCGTGGTCCTCAACTTCCATTTCCGCACCCCTAGCACTCACATCATGTCAGACTGGGTCAAAGAAGTGAGCGGGGTGCTGGGCTGGGGTGGGTGACCTGGTGGGTGCAGGGATGGCACCATGCCCCACAGAGGCATGGCACTGTGGTACCCCATCTGTGCCGCTCCGAGGGGTTGCATGCCCAGGCTGGGGGGAGAAGGTGAGGACAAGGTGTCATTCCACCAGGGAGGTGGCTGAGGGACCTGACACCACCTCCCATGCCCCAGGTCTTCCTGGAGAGACTGCCTCGCCTGCTGGGCATGTCACAGCTGGCCAAGAGCCCGGCAGGCGCCCCATGCATCCGGCGCTGCAGCTCAGCCGGCTACATCGCCAAGGCAGAGGAGTACTTCAGCGTCAAGTCCCGCAGTGAGCTCATGTTCGAGAAGCAGTCAGAGCGGCACGGACTGGCCAGCCGCGTCACCCCTGCCCGTGAGCCTTGGATCCTCTGTGGGGACACAGGGAAGGGTGGTGGAGCAGGGTATGTGGGACTGGCAGCCCTTTGGAGCCCTTCTCACTGCCACTCTCACCCCCAGGTCTGGCACCACTGGGCGCTGATGTGGGCGAGGAGCAGCTCTACGAGCACATAAAACCCGTTGTTGACAGCGCCAACTTCATCGTCAAGCACATGCGGGAGAAAAACAGCTACAATGAGGTGGGGACCATGGACACGGGGGAGGCAGAGGGGTTTACTGTGCCCACTGGGCCCCCCACTGCCCAGCTCCTGGCTTCCTCCCCAGGAGAAGAACAACTGGAACCGTGTGGCCCAGATCCTGGATCGCCTCTGCCTCTTCCTTGTCACCCCCATGCTGGTGGTGGGCACCCTCTGGATCTTCCTCATGGGCATCTACAACCACCCCCCACCACTGCCCTTTGCTGGAGACCCCTATGACTACCAGGAGGAGAACAAGCGCCTCATCTAGGGAGTGGGGGTCCCCATGTGCCAGTCTCCCACTCACCTGCCTTGGCTTGAGAAAATAAAGCTGGGTACTTCTCACTGCAGGGTGCTGAGCTGGTGGCTGCTCTCGGGGTGTCCCCGCCGTGGGTACGGTGCCCAGCTGAGCACTGTGTGTGTGCCGGGGAGGGTGATGACTATCCAGGGAATTGCTGTTGGGTGGTCCTCAGCTGTGGCTGGAAGGGGTGTTTCCCAGAGCGGATGCGGTGGTACCAGCCGTGCTACCCCCATTTGTTGGGCACTCAGGACAGGATGGGCTGGGGAAGGGATGGAACCCCCCAGCATGGCACTATCCCCTGTGGACCCACAGCAGTGGGCAGAGATGCCATCAGTGCCCACATGACCCCCTGTCCCCATGACCACCCAGCAAGACCCCCGAGTGTCCCCCCCGGCATGCTCCATCCTGCAGCACCCGGCTGGGGGCCAAGAAGGGTGTCAGGGGTGTCTCCTTCCCCGGCTCAGCAGCGGAATGCCAGGGCTCGAGTTTCAGGGGGCACAGCTGACACCCCCCCACCGGCAGTGGCTCAGGACAGCTGTCACATCCTCTTCACTAAGCCAGGAATCTCACCCCCCCCAAACTCCCCTACACAGGGCCTGGCAGCGTTTGGACCCCCAAGGCAGGCATCACTCCCCAGGCTGACGTGGTGGGACTTGCCTGCCCCTTCCCCACCCTGCACCCCAGGGGCAGCCACCACCATGGTGGGTTGGGAGCTCTCACCAACCTGCTTGCAAGGGGGCACCCCTTTCCCCTAACCCATGGGTGCCTGTGTTTCCAACGCAGGGAGATGCATCTCTCTGTGGGGACATGGGGAAACTGAGTCACGGAGCTCATTCTGCCCCCAGACATTCCAAACCAGCTCTGAGGAGCTTCCCAGCAAGCCGGTATCACACCACTGGTGGGGGGCGTGGGCAGTCACCCGTCCCTCCCCGGCCCCCGTGGCTGTTGGGAACAGCTGAGGGTGGCAGGGGACAGCTGTCCTGTCCCACCAGGCGCCAGGCCCAGAACACCAGTGTGCACGCGGCCGAGCAGAGCCCCAGCCCCTGTGCCACTGCCATGCGCTGCCACGGCCTCCTCCTCCTCCTCCTCACCCTCTGCGCTCTGGCAGGTAAGGGGTGCCTAC
>VWZZ01005462.1:14038-105168 GCA_013399095.1 Psophia crepitans
TCCCAGTGGCAGTGGTGGCTCCCCCATCCCCACCCTGGGTGCCCCCATGGCACATGCCCTCCCCAGGCGTGGGCTGCAGGAACCAGGAGGAGAAGCTGCTCCAGGACCTGATGACCAACTACAACCGGCACCTGCGCCCAGCCCTGCGTGGGGACCAGATCATCGATGTCACCCTCAAGCTCACTCTCACCAACCTCATCTCCCTGGTGAGAGACACCCCCCCAACCCCCAGAGCGGGGCAGGATTTGGGGCAGCAGGCAGTAGAGGGGCAGAGGCAGGCAGGGTGCTAAAGCCATCTCCCTCCCCTTCCTTGCCAGAACGAGCGGGAGGAGACCCTCACCACCAACGTCTGGATCGAGATGGTGAGACCCCTTACCTCCAGGCAGTACCCCCCCCCAGCTGTGTTTGCATCTCAGGGTGGCACCCCATGGAGGGCTGGCACTAAAACCTGCACTCCCTTTTGTGGGCACCCCCATTTTGAGGGCAGCATGGGACAGGCAGCTCACAAGCTCCCGCACCTTGGGGAGCACTGTAACCCCCCAGCCTTTGCTCCCTTCCTCCCAGCAATGGACCGATTATCGCCTGCGGTGGGACCCTGAGAATTATGACAACATCCAGTTGCTGCGGGTGCCCTCCACCATGGTCTGGCTGCCGGACATTGTCCTGGAGAACAAGTACGTGGTGGGACAAGGGGATACATGCCTGCACAGGGGGTGGAGCCTGCCCCTCGGGCACAGTTTGGGGCTGAGCCCACCCTTTCTTCCCCAGCATCGACGGGACATTTGAAATCACCCTGTACACCAACGTGCTGGTGTCCCCCGACGGCAGCATCTACTGGCTGCCCCCCGCCATCTACCGCAGTGCCTGCACCATCCACGTCACCTATTTCCCCTTCGACTGGCAGAACTGCACCATGGTCTTCCAGTGAGCACCAGCTGGGCACGCGCAGGCACCGTGGCCATCCAGCAAGTCCTGCTGGAACACAAGGAGTTGGCATGGGTTGTCCACCTTTGGCCTGGGGCAATGAGCCCCAGGGCAGACAAGTCCCACCTGCCTGTCCCCTGGCACCCCATGGGTGGCAGGAGGCACCTTGGCCAAGCCAAGCACCCCAAAGCAGGGCTGGAGGTGGCCGGCATGACAAGGTGCATGCCAGCCTGGGCCACCCCACCCTGTCCCTTCCCAGGTCCCAGACTTACAGCGCCAATGAAATCAACCTGCTGCTGACGGTGGAGGACGGCCAGACTGTGGAATGGATCTTCATCGACCCGGAGGCTTTCACAGGTAACACTGTGGTCGCCCCCGTGGCACAAGAACATCCCACCATGGGGAGCACCCAACAGGCCTGACGCTACACCGGTGGCTGCCAAAAAGAGGGCAGTGGGGGCTCTTAGCGTCCCCCACCATCACATGGACACTTCAGTTATTAGTGGAAGCCAGAGTGTGGGAGAGATTTGTTTTTCTAACCCCCCTGACTCGGGGCTCTCACCGCCTGGCAGCCGCTCCTGGAGAACACCGCTCCTGGGAGCTTGATTGATGCTGGGAACATAGCTGTCACGGCCAAACGATGACGTTTTCCATCACATTTTAATTGCATATTGAAGGAACAAAATGCTTTTCGGGCAGTGAGATTTATTTTTTCATTACCGGCCCGAGCTGCGATCTTGATTGGGAAAAATCTATCGCTCCTGCAGACAGCGGGGGAAAACAGCATGCCGTCACCCAGCGCCACGCTCGGCTTCCCCCTGCAGTGCCCTGGGGACGGAGAGATGGGGGGATCCCACCCCACATATAACTCACCCTGGGAACCCCCAAGGACCTCGAGGTGCCCCATAGGTGCCCCACTTTTCCCTCCAACAGCTTTGGGGGGTATTTTGCCTGGGCACCCCGGCATGCTTCGCGATGCTCATCTCCCTCCCCAGTGGCCCTAGCACCTTTCCCTGTGCTGTGCCCATCCTGGGTGCCTCATGAGGCCCACATTGAGCACCGGCCCTCCCCTCCCCCCCACCCTGGCTGGGGGACTGGCAGCCCTGGTGCCCCTGACAGGGCAGTGGGACTCATGTGGCACCACCGCATCGCAGAGAACGGTGAATGGGCCATCAAGCACCGCCCCGCTCGGAAGATCATCAATTCGGAGCACTTCACCCCAGATGACATCCAGTACCAGCAGGTCATCTTCTACCTCATCATCCAGCGCAAGCCGCTCTTCTACATCATCAACATCATCGTGCCCTGCGTCCTCATCTCTGCCATGGCTGTGCTCGTCTACTTTCTGCCCGCCAAAGGTACATGCCACCAACAGGAAAGGAAGGGCTCGCTGTCCCCTCTGTGTTTGGGGACCATCTGTGCTACCTCTCACCCACTCCAGTGATATTTGGGGGGATGGATTTCCACACACCCCAGGGTTAGAGCCTCACGGCAGGATTTGGCTGGTTCAGCTGAAGGGTGGATGCCCTTTGTCAAAGGAGCGTGGTGCCCACACCACTGCACCGTGCCAACCTCTGCCTTCCCCACTCTTGGCAGCGGGTGGGCAGAAATGCACCGTCTCCATCAATGTCCTCCTGGCCCAGACTGTCTTCCTCTTCCTCATTGCCCAGAAGGTGCCTGAGACCTCCCAGGCTGTGCCTCTCATCGGGAAGTGAGTGACGCATGGGGATGGGGGTGCCAGCCTTGCTGTCATGCTGTGCCAGCGGGCTCTCTGGGTGCCGTGCAGCAGCCAGTGCCCAAGGACAGGACTCTGGCACAGAAATGACCCCCAGCCCAGGCAGGGCTCACAGAGGGCTACCACGTGCCCGTGTCCCGCTGCTGGTCCCAGCCCAGGAGGGCACCAAGAGGTACCTTCCATGCCCATAGCTTGTGACTTAGCAGCCCCATATGAGGCCCTGTGCCCCCTTTCCAGGTACCTGACCTTCCTCATGGTGGTGACAGTGGTGATCGTGGTGAACGCAGTCATTGTCCTCAACGTCTCGCTCAGAACACCCAATACTCACTCCATGTCCCAGAGAGTGCGCCAGGTACCTGCTGTCCCCCCCTGCCCTTACACATGGGGATTGGGGTGGGTATTTGGGGACCAAGGCCATGTCCCTTGCAGAGTGGGGTGGTGGACATGCCTTAATTTGAGAGCAAGTTCTGGCACAAAGAGGGAACGCCCAGATGTCCCCAGGGGACCATAATGTGCCACCAACCCCCGCCAAGCCAGTAATGAGGACTGGGGAACAGTGGGTGCCAACGCACCCAGCATCCCAGTGGTACAAGGGTACCCCACGGGATGCTCCAGGAGGTGCAAGGGGACCCGATCGCACCCATCGGGTGCCCTAAGCAGGGTGTGGTGGGTCAGGTCCCCACGGGTGACGCTGTGCCCAGGTGTGCTTGCACCTCCTGCCCCGCTACCTTGGCATGCACATGCCGGAGGAGGCACCAGGGCCGCCGCGAGCTGCCCGGAGACGCAGCTCCCTGGGGCTCATGGTGAAAGCCGATGAGTACATGCTCTGGAAAGCCCGGACCGAGCTGCTCTTTGAGAAGCAGAAGGAGAGGGACGGACTGATGAAAACCGTGATGGAGAAGATTGGTGAGTGCCCTTGGGAGGTTGCACCTCCCCACGAGGCTGGGTGACATGTCGGGTGCTCACTGGTGCCCGCTGTGCCGGTTCCACTGCCCACAGGACACAGCCTGGAGAGCGGTAGTACCCAGGACTTCTGCCAGAGCCTGGAGGAGGCAGGGCCCGAAATCCGTGCCTGCGTGGATGCCTGCAACCACATCGCCAATGCCACACGAGAGCAGAATGACTTCAGCAGCGTGAGTCGGGGCTGGAGTGAGAGGGACCCGCGTGGGGGGCAGTGGGGGCTGCCCTCACCCACCTCTCTGTGCTGCTGGCAGGAGAGCGAAGAGTGGATCCTGCTGGGACGGGTGATTGACCGCGTCTGCTTCTTCATCATGGGGTCCCTCTTCATGTGTGGCACCATCGGCATCTTCCTTGTGGCTCACTTCAACCAGGCACCCGCCCTGCCCTTCCCCGGGGACCCCAAGCAGTACCTGCCGCAGTGATGCCCGCAGGTGACCACCAGCCCTCCTGCTGCCAGGACCACCGGTGCCAGGGGCTGGGTGCCCCCACATCAGCCTGCCCAGCTGAAATCCCTGTGGATACAGCAGCTCCTGGTACCAAACACAGCGCTGGAGGAGGACTGGGGGTGCCAGGGCTCTGCCACCCCCCCAGCAGCGGTGGTGATGGGGAAGGGGGGAGCATGGGGTGGCTGTGCTTGTGCTGAATGTGGAAGTAAAGCCCGTGGCAGTCTCATGAGCCTCTGTAGCATCACTGTTGCACGCCCACTGATGGGGTCAGCCCTCTTGGGTGGCTGGATGTGCCACCCATGCAGGCTGGCCACAGAGCTCTAAGCCACAGCCCTGCCCCAGCACCCCACAAAGGTGCTGAGAGATGACACAAAGGGGAACAGGAGCTGGGTCAGGCATCTGATGGGCCGTGCACCAACGCTGGCGGCAACAGCCATGTTACCCCACTGCAAACTCACAGCTTCAAGCCCAGGGCAAATGGGGCCCCTGGCCCCTCTTGCCTTGGCAATGGTGGTGACAGGGCAGGAATCACAGATACAGCCCCCCATCCCGGGGCAGCAGTGGAGCCACAGCCAAGATAAACCCCCTCAGGGATGGGTGCCCCTCAGCACCCACCCTGCCACAAGCATCATTACGTGACTCCCTCCCCCCTTCCCTCCCTGCCCCACCAGATCATCTCTGCCAAGCATGGCCCCTTCCCCCCATCCCAGCGACATCGCGTCCCCCCGTGCCCCTCACTGACCTCTGGGGCCCCCACGGCTTTGTCTCTGCTGGCGGGGGAGATGCGGGAGGTCAGCCTGGGAACAGCAGCGGGCAGCGTCCGCTGCTCAGTGGTCCAGCTCACACCACCTGCTCCAGGACGTGCTGTGTCTCCATCAGCCTCACTGTCCCAGCACCGGCTGCCTCTGCTGCTGCTGGGAGGAACATCAGCTGGTTACTGCCCACAAGTGGCTCCTGGCACTGCCTGCCAGGGGTGAGGGCACTGCTGGCACAGGTGGAGGAGGCAGACAGACACCCAGCAGCTGAGACATCACCTCTTGGACACCTGCAGCCTGGTCATGGCCTGGAGCCACCCTCCAGCTGTGCCAACCTGCCCGTGCCCTCTGCAAGGTGGCTTTTCCTGCCCCATGCCCAGAAGCTGCACGATGCCCAGGCTGGCACCTTGAAGCAAGCAGGGATGGTGCCCACCAACGCAGTCGGGCATGCCCAGAAGAGCTCACCAAGCACCCAGTGTCCTGGCTGGGTCCTGCCTCCTGTCCTCCTGCCTGGGTCACCTCTCATGAGCGCAGCACTGCGGCCATGGTCTGGGTGGGGTGACCAGGTCCCGGGGCACCACACTGCTCCCAGCCACAAGCCTTCTTGCTAGTGAGTGATGGCACTGCACAGCATTCCTCTCCCCAAAGCCACCCCACGGCCATGCCCTCTCTCCAGCCCTACAGTGGCTGAAGGGACAGGCTGCCCTGGCCAAACAGGCCCAGCCCAGTGAGAGCCAGGAGCTGCCATAAGCTGCCCAAACCGTAGCACCCGGCGTGTCCCCAGTCCCTGGGCTTGCCCTCCCTGAGAAAGTGCAGAACTAATGAGCCCCGCTCTGTCTTTACCTGGTCGTTTCCCATTGATTGCTGGGTCCCCATTGCCTTGCTCTCAGTCTCCAGGGCAAGGGGGGTCAGAACAGGGCCAGGGACTGTCACCTACTACTCCCTGCTCCGCAGGGCTGGTGCGTCTTCCAGGCGAGCTCAGTCCCTGGCACAACCAGAAAGGGACGAGTTCTTCCAGCCTGCCAGGAGCATGGGAGCATGCGACAGACCATGTTCTCCACCATCCCCAAGCAGTGGCTTTACCTGCCCTCTGGGAGTCCCTGTGGTTTATCACCACACCAGAGACAAGGACAAAACCAAAAGCAGTAGCCACAATGCCACAGACCTCAGGCAGCAGATGTGTCTTGCAGCAACTGGTGGGAGAACACCCTGCAGGTCACCCTGCCGGAGATGGTGGGGTGCTGGGGGGAGTGCAGTGGGGGAGGAAAAGCTTCTCCCAGCCCAGCATAAGCCCTGCATGCCCACGTCCCACCAAGAAGTGTTTAGAAGGGGCAACAACCACCTCCAAGCACCCAACTGCTCCCCTCCAAAACTGGGGACTCCTGTCTGTGGGTCAGGAAGCAAATTTTCTCCTTAGCTCCAGCTCGGAAACATCCAGTGGACTCCCACCACCGCTCCCTCAGCCCCCCAGCAACGCCCAGCCATCAGCACCCACTTGACCAGTCAGACTTAGCCAGAGACACCCAGGGCCCACAAGCCCATCATGTCATCATTTTCCCCAGCATCCCCTGGGGCAAGAAAATCCCTGGGGCTGGATTGCAGGGCCCTGCTGGTTCCCCCAAAAGCTGCTACACGGGATCTGAACAAGCTCAAGACAGGCAAAGCCTGAAGGATGAGGAGAGCAGGGAAGGTCATGACTCACCACAGATTTGGGGCTCCCACAGGTTCAAGCTTGCTTCCTGTACAAAGAGGATCTGAAACCTTTTTCTAGGCCAAGACGAGGCTCCTTCCCCTCCCAAACTTTTTGCCACTCTCATTAGCAGGATACAGTTAGACCACAACCCAAAAGCCCTGCTCAAAACCCACTCTGGCTCCATCCCCCTCCAAGCCCAAGGCACCAAACCTGGTGCCCGGCACTGATCGAGCACCACTTTTCTCCTGATCTCAGGAAAAGTTATAGCCTTAAAGAGAACAAACTCCACACCCCAGCCAGCTTGCTCCCTTCAAGGCTGAGCAAGAGGAACCAGTGCCGAGTTCCTCCAAATCTCAGCCACAGCAGCAATGGGAGGAGAGGAACAGCCCCTCAGGGAAGGGCTCTTCCACGGCTTACTTGCAAAGCGTATTTAAGGGCGAACTCAGCAGGACTGCAGCATTTTCAGATTTAATGGCACGCCTGCACTCATCAGCACCAGCTTAGACGCAGGGCATCAGAGGCAAGAAGTGGGCAAGTACATGAAATAGCAGAGGTGGACGCGACGCGCAGCTGGGCACAACAACAGGACTAAAGCCGTAAGTGATGTCATCTGTAAGAAGCTAAATACGCTGTGGATAAAAGGAGCCTGCAGCTAGTATTTCAGCCTTGCCTTGCAAGGCTATTTTTGCTTAGATTGCCAAAATGTAATTACAACTAAATCCCCCCTAACAAATACTGGCGAGCAGCAGGGGAGAGTTGTATTTAAAAGGAATTTTAAGTAGCAGCCGTAGTAGTACCTGATTGCAGCAGGGAAAACAAACTGCGCCTGGAAAAGAGCATTTGGCTGAGAGCTGGTGACAAACAAGTGGTAAGAGCAGGAATAGGACCGTGGGGTCTTGAGAAACACAGCGAGGGGTGCCACGGCCCGGGGAACTGCCCTGCTCCCTGCCCAGCCAGGTGCCAGCAGGCACCAACTGCCTGACCAGCAGTTAGTCATCGCTGTCGGTGCGCTGAACGGTTCCGGACAGCCTACAAGTGACACCCTCCATGCGGAAAACAAACCCTTCAGAAGATGGAATATTTTAAGATTGTTTTCTCTGCCGGTCCTGGCTGCTTTCAGTCTAGACTTCAATAATAACACAAACAATTTGCAACTGGAGTCATGAGGCTGAAGGTCTCCCGGTCCCCAAGGCCAGGAATTGTCCCAGACACAAGCCGCTGGTTCTGCAGTTGTGACCACGCTGGCCCAAAGCAGCCCCTTCTCCCAGGGGACTCCGCCGAGCACCAAGGGCAGGAGATGTGCCGCACCTCTGGCCGCAGCCTCCCCTCCTGAGCTCGATGCAAAGGCTCTGTTAAAAATGAAAGGCAATTGTGTGATTCCCCAGGGAGAAGGCCGGAGCTGTTAATTAGTACAATTAGTGTTGTGGTCAAGCAGAATCAGAAGAAATAATTAGCTCCTATTGTTTCAGTGACATTCGAATTGCAGCCATGCCGGCTTTCTGGGCAACAACCCATCAGTGTAGCCTCAGCCCAGAGGAGAGGAACATCGAATCATGGACTCTTTAAGGTTGCAAAAGACCTCTAGGATCACCAGGCCCAACCGTCAACCCAACAGCACCATGGCTACTAAACCATGTCCCAAAGTGCCACATCTACACGCTTTTTTGACCACCTCCAGGGATGGTGACTCCACCACCTCCCTAGGGAGCTTCTTCCAATGTCTGACCACCCTTTCAATGAAAAAATTTTTCCTAATATCCAATCTAAAAGTCCCCTGGAGCAATTTGAGACTCTTTCCTCTTGTGCCATCACTTGCTGTTTGGGAGAAGAGACCAACATCCACTTCACCACAGCCTCCTTTCAGGTAGTTGCAGAGAGCAATAAGGTCTCCCCTCAGCCTCCTCTTCTCCAGACTAAACAACTCCAGTTCCCTCAGCCACTCCTCATCAGACTTGTGCTCAAGACCCTTCACCAGCTTTGTTGCCCTTCTCTGGACACACTCCAGCACCTCAATGTCTTTCTTGTAGTGAGGGGCCCAAAACTGAACACAGTACCCAAGGTCACTGGCAGCCCCTCTTCTGGTCACAGCTTTCGTGCAGCTGTAAGTGGCAGCCTGGGCCATCACCCTCTTCCGCTACGCCCACCAGGGTCCAGGTTTTCAGATGGCCAGAGACTTGCAAACCTCAGAGCACCGCAGAAGCACGCATGGCCCTGCATTCAGCCTTGCCTTGGATCCAACACAGGGCAGCACTGCTGGCTGTCCACCGAGTCAAGGCAACGAAGTGACAGCAAACATCTCTGTGTCCTAGTTTAAGGGAACCTTGCATCCCTCTCCCCAACAAATGGGGCTGGGGGCAAGGCACTGCTAGCCAGGGGGTACAAAGAAGAGGCAAACCAAAGCAAGCATCTTTTTTTAAGCAAGATGTTACATCTCTAACTCCTTTGCCTATGTAACTCCACAAATACGGTGAAGTTTGGGCATCCCTGACTCTTGGGGTGCTTTGTTGCTTCACGTAGGTGGGCAGCTCAGGGGAAGATGCTTTATGGAGCTGGCAAAAGCAGGCCTGGGGTCTTACCACAGCCTAGAGAAATACCATCCCACCAATTGACAGATCAAAAAAAAAAAAAAAAAAAGAGAGAGACTGAAAGAAACAAAGAGACCCAATAATTTATTGGCAGAGCTGTAAGGGGGCATTTGAAAACCACAGGGCTAACTCTCAACTGGGAAGCTCCTCCCAGCCGCAGAGAGATTCATAATACTGGTATCCCTCAGCAAAAGGCTCCGATGTCGAGGCAGAATCCCAGAGATCCTGCTGCCATGTAGAGAAAGAGAGGAAAGTGCTGCAAGATGCGGCCCCAAGGGCACGCTGCTAATTCAAAGGTTGGCCTCCCGCCCCACTGCTAAAAAAAAGTTTGTGTATGACAAAAATCAGCCTCTATTGTCACTGCTGCTGGAGGGCTTCGGATGGATCCTTCCTCCAAGGAGGAGTGTGAGAGAGTGGCCCATGAGTCCCTTCAGAGGTCGGAGGACACTGGTGGAGACCTCTCAGTGCTTTCAACACGGAGAGAGGAGCTTAGTGCCAGCTCTTGTTCTCACAATGTGATTTTTGTGTTTCGAAAGCTTGAATTATCCCTGGAAAACAGAGGGAAGCAAGAGGTTAAAGGTGTGCATTCCTTCAGATTACAGCACCCCCCCATTCCACCCAACATGGCTACCAGTGTTTCCATCCCAGTATGTCACTCAGATCGATGCTCGTCAAACCTCCTAAGCTGATGTGCTCCTAACTAGACTTTTCACATAAGTCAACCTGCTGCTCCAGAACATTTGGAACGCAGGTAGATGCCGGTTCATCCTCACTCATTGGAAAGAAAAAAGTGTCATCTTCTACGAGCAAAGCATATGATAGAATCTGGAAACCTCCCTGACAGATTCTGGTGTTTAAACAACTTGCAAGATCTCTTCACTCCCAAACGTTTGTCCTCAGGGATTTGGCTTGGAGCACAAATATACCATCAGATGAACCTTCTCCTGCCTCTGTCCCTCGTATTTATGCTCTTTTTGTCATGCTGTCAAGTTTAGCTTTCTGGTCTCTCCTACCTTAAGAGAATGTCTACTCTGAAAAGGACGTTTCCCTCAAGTTTAAATAGAAGAGTTTCTTCAGCAGCTTTTACTCACTGGTACAGTCACATGAGTGGCAGGGGTCACTGACAAAGAACGGACTGCTGGTCCACAACCTTCTTTTGTATAGTCTTGCGGGACATGGCAGCAATTGAAGATGGGGCAGGTTACAGAAACCTGTGTTAATGCTTACTAGTAGCCTGTGAGCAGCAGCAACAGCCAAAATATATTTACACACTAACAGAAAAGTGGTGTGGTTTTTTTTTTAAACTCAAATAGAAATAAATGAGACTACAATTATTTTGAGAGGATGGGTTTGGCAGCTCTTCCCCCAACAGGGACAGGGCTGTAAGCTGCCCAAACCAAACACCTAGGGATGCCCCAGCACACATCACACCAAATTGGCAGAGCTGCGTTGAAGAGCAAAGGCAGTAGCTTCAGAAGCAAGGTGCTTCTGCTCTGCAGGACTGTAAAATCCTGCTTAAACCCTTGAGCTGTAACATCACAGCACAGTGCATGCTGGAACACCTCCAGGAGGTGGGCTGGAGAGCTGGAAGAGCAGAAGGAAGTAAAAAAACACTCTTCAGAGAGTTAAACAAGTTACTCTGCTATGACATGACAGCAAAAACCATGCTGGAGGCCATCTGCAGAAGACTGGGGTTCACCTTTGCACTTGCCAGCAAAGCAGGCTGTGCTGCCATTTGGGAACATAATTCAGGATTCATTAACTGGATTCCGGTTAATTTGCAACGATGTCTTGCCTTTCGATTCCATACTGTACTTTTACCTGTGCCATGTACCTCAGGAGGACAGCACACTCTGGTTAGCTCCTTCTCAAACAGGTTTCTACATTTCCCCTCCTTTCGCCTTTATCAGGCTGCCCAAGCCCTCTGCTCATCACTACTCTCCCTGCTCAGCGTAGGTAACCCAATACAGCCGAGAGCTAAATCAACTCTGTCAGTTTTCCTATGCACTTGGCACATTTACTGCCTTCTGAGACTGGTATTTCATGAAGTGAGCTGGTTTCCTCTCCTGGAAGGTCACTTGAATGTCACCTAACAACAGCGACACTACTAGGTGCCTGGGTAACATTTCATAACTGTTGATCCTCACAAAAAGCCAAATCTGTGAGGAAAGATAGATATTATTTTCACCCATGACTTCAGAGCCAGCTATGAGAGCACTGCTTGCCCAAAGCTGTGGAGGGAGGTTTTGGGCTCCCCAGTGGCCCTTCACAGCTCGGATGTGTTGGAGCAGCTACATGCCACCATGGGGTGGGAACATAACACTTTTTCCAGCAGAGTCCTCTGCTCTGGCACTCAGCAGCGCAGCAATTCCACTTGGCTACAGCCAAACATAACTCTCATCGCCCGGCCTTCTGCTAGCCCTTTGTAAGGAAAGGGCCTGCCATCACAGAAGCAGGCACTGGAGGGGAAAAACAATCTGAGCCGCGAGGCCCACAACAGCCCTGTTGAGCTCACCTTGGCTATTTTGTTGGCACATGGTTGGTTGCCACCACCAGAAGTAGCAGGTGGTTTCATCTCATTAGCCACAGCATTACTATTTCTAAATACAGTAGCTACTGTGTGTCCTTCCTGAACAAGCTTTTATTGACAAGACTAATTTATTCTGCTCCAGCCCACTGTCAAGCGCAAAGGCACGTATGCCAAGCTCCAGGCGCCTCTCTCGGTATCCATCACATGGATGTGCCTAGCATTCATTTACCACTCCATATCTGCTTACAGTCAACCCTAGGCAACAGACCCAAGCTGAAGACATACCTCTCAGCCTCCTGGGACCAGGTCTGGGATACAAGCGCCTTGCACAGAGTAAGGACACATTAGCAAAATAGCACACAGCCATTGCAACAGAAAATGCTGTGTGAACGGGCACCACAGTGAATGTGGGTGTCTGTGGTCCAAAAAAAAAAAAATTAAAAAAATCATTTTGACCTTTGGGAAAGGGCCAGTAGCAGAATGGGCCCACCACCAGGCCCACAAGGCAAGAGAACACGCCAGCCCACGGGAAGAGGGTTGGAAGCTGAGAGGTATGCCATGAAGTCACGTAGGAAGAAAGATGAGGCCCTACCCTGGGTGTGACAGAGGGAGGGGGAGCGTTCGATCAGCGGCCACTGCTGTTCACCAGGCCATGAAACTCCTCCCAGGCCCTGGCAAGCCAGAGGGAAAAAAAAAAAAAAAAAAAAAAGAAAAAGAAACAAAAAACAAAAAAACAGCACTTCAGATCAAAGGCTTCTTAACTTTTAACGAGAGCAAAAAACATTCAATGGCGTTTGAAAGGCACTTGTCTTCAGAGAGCAAGGCAATATTCTCTGATAGCCCTAGTGGATAGAAGCATCCTTAAAACCCAGCCAAACATCTGACAGCGCGAGGCAGCTTTAACGTTCTGCACAGACACGAAGCGTTCCCACTGGCTGCTGGTGATATAGCCACATTAATACCCAGAGACAGGTATGACCTTCCCAGTCACAAATGGAATATCCATTTCCTATTGCTAATAAAATAGCCGATGTTACGTCTTTCTGGAGGATTATCACGTTCCTTGTCTGGTTACACTCAGCCAGTGTCTGGCCTCATGCTTCACCACATACCTGCATACGTAGTAATCCCCCCTCAAAAGGGGCTTTTTTCCATGCCACACAGCCTAGTTATTACAAAATTCTTCGATCAGGCAGCAGAATCCAATTGTCATTAGGAAGTCTCATTTTCTACTGTAAACCTGCATTGTTAATGACGACCCAGTAAAAACACTACAGCTATTCGAAATGAAAATGGTTTTGGATAAGTTAGAGGGACAGGCCTAACGCTGCTTTCCCTGGTGGAGAATGTTACTGACGGACAAAGCTAGCAGACTGAAAAATTGCTGTCTGTTTTACGAAAGCAGCATACTGAAAGCCCTCTCAGGGAAAAGATGTCGAGGTTAATGTGAGCATGACTATTATCTTCTGGGATCAGAGACATCAAAGAACCTCACAGTTGTCCCTGCCCAGCAAAACAGTGCTGGTGCCTACAGCACATGCCAAGCCATTTACTGAGCCCAGAGTGTCCCACAGAGCTGGAGGGGCCTTAAAGGGAACCCAGGTCAGTCATAAACTCAGACTGTCCTGCAGATTTTGTTGCTGGTACTTACAAGCTACCTCACATCTTGTTTTCTGCATTGCCACACCAGGCCACTACAACATGACAGGAGAGTCCAGAAATGGAAATCCTGTATTAGTCAGCATCTGAGCCAAAAATGGAGCCCCAGCCTGGCTCTTACCTGAGCCTCACAGAGTCAAGCTCCTAATCACCGTTTGCAAAAGCAGCCCAGTTGTCATACATACATAGCTGTCATATTGCTCTTTCCCAGCAAAGCCGTAGCTCAAATAAACAGAGTGTACTGTCACGTGTACTCTGCAACAGTGTACACCGCATACAGGCAGCCTTGCTGGGAACCCAACAAAGAGGGCACAAGTGAGAAGCTTTGCCACTGTGGTGTACAGCTTGGAATTTGTGACACTGCCTTGTCAGACCACAGGACAGCAAATCTCTTTTTGGAAAGCGCTGCAGGTGAAATCCTGAAGATCAGTGACTTCAGCACCACCAGTGCAAGCCTGCCGAGTGGCAAAAAACCTCCAGTTCTTCCCAGTTCAAACCAGCTCTGACAAAACTTCCAAGAAGCAACTAAATCTCCACAGCCTCCCCAAGTCACAGGCTACTGCGAACTACCAAGGTGATCAGCTGGTCTAAGAGAGTCCTTACCTACAGCTGGCTAGGTTTTCTCCTCAGTCTCCCTCCATCCATGGTAGCTTAAAATCCTCCTGATCTTGATTAGGAGGGACAAATGAGTTAGTCATCCATGGGAGTCCCAAAGCTATGTGGTATCTCTAGCTGACCCTCAGACATGAGCCCTTGAAGCCAAAGGAAACGTGAGGGTGAAAGACAGCAAAGGGTTGTGTAGAGGTGACAGACAGCACACAGGACAGCTGTGGTGCATGAGTACACCAGCCTTCCCTCAGCAGTTGGGAAAATGTAGGGTAAATCCAAGGCTGAATGGGTCCGCACGAGAAGGACCAGCTGATGCCGCTCACAGATGATGGTTGAGGTCAGATTTGCAATCCAGCATGACATACAGCACTACACTGCTTGGAGGACAGACAACTCACAAGTAGCTAATTCTAAGCAAGGCAGCAGCACAGAAGCTTCTAAATGGGAACCTTCCCCCCAGGTCTCCCTAGACACAGCACTCTTCAAGACCAAATCTTCCAGAGAAAGGAAAACTGCCTATGTCACCCAGTCAGCACATGGTACAAGACACTGTGGGTACAAATGCCTCCCTCCAGAAGAAAGTTTGGGGGAAGAGAAACTCTTGATCTGAAGCCCTCTTAGCCGCTGAATACAGCTAAGGTTGGAAAGCTATGCACATCTCCAGCCTTGCGAAGTCTCTGCTTTCATGTCTTCCCTCCAGCCTCCCATGCCTTGCACTTCTACCACATTTCCATTGCCCATAATCACATCTTCTCTCTTTCCTCTCCCACAGTTCTCCCCAAACTCATAACTTCTGTTCTCTGCAGAAGGGACACAAGGGCAGATTATTTGTCAACATAATTGATAATTTATTACCCCTTTCAAACCAAGGAGTTCCCTGTTCCAACACCCTAATAACATCATGCACACAGCCCTTCAGCTGCCAAGTCCTCCTCACAGACAGAGAAAATGCTCTTCCAGCCAAGAATTTTTAAGCCAAGACCCTCATACATATTACAGTTCTAATTACTCCAACTATCTGCTGACTTGACTGAAAAAATCCACCAGGATGTGTCTGCTCTAATGTACCTAAACTATGCTAGCGGAGCAAACTGCTCTCCATTTCGTACCGAACAAGGCTGCCAGTTAATTTCGTCTGGCAGAATCTTTACGATCGGTGACGTGCCAAAGGCACAGTGCCAGAGAGTCTAAGAGGTTATTTTTATGTATAGACATTTTTAGTACCTTATTGCTATACTGTCTGCGTGGCAATCAGATACTCAGTGAATTGATCCCCAACACTTAGGTTATTCTCATTGAACAGATGGGAAATGGAAACACTAGCAGGCTAAATAAAGCCAGCCAGAGCTGTTCCTCCACACTCATTCCTGACCCACAACTGTTGAAACGTCCCACCTTCTCCCCCACTGCCCAGGGTCAGGACACAGGCCAGGCTCCCTCCATCTCCATCAAGTATGCTGGGGTTAAAAAAATGCAAAAAAAGGAGCCACTATCAAAAACTCCTGCAAAAAGAGGAAGAGCAGCCACAGCTGCTTCAAGGGACTTCCCAAGCCACCACTGCGCAAGCAGCACCAGCTGTTTTCTCCAGCCACCCTCAACCTTTTAAGTCCTAGCAGTTCCCCTTCAGTATTTCCCTGTGCAGCCCTGCCTCCTTACCACCTCCTTCCCCAGCTAAAAACGGAGACAGAGAGCTCATAGTGCGTGCTACCCTCACAACAATCACCAAGGCCTGTCCCTTCTGCCTGCAACCTCCCAGCACATTGACCACTCTCTGCACTCTGCAGGTACGGTGTCCAGAGCAGCACAGGGTGCTCCCCATGTTCTATCAGAGTGTTTGGGATTCATTCAAAGCCAAGAACTTTGTGACAGGCCTGAAAACCAGTAACTTAAAAAATTCTAGGATATTCTTCTAGCCTGAAATAATTCTTTCACATATCTAGCAGTATCTGTAGCAAAGGCAAATAGGGAAGCCGTGATGACTTTGAAATGAACACATGTGAACTGACCTCCTTGAAAAGAAACATGAAATATAGTCACTCCTTTGGTAAGAGACAGGCCACAAAGATAAGGGAGCCTTTTAAAAAGTCACGGACGTTTCTGAATAAAGCATGCTACAGTGGCAGAGAATGCATCAATGAATCCATCATTTTGAAGCCCAGGTCTACGGAAGTGCTCTTAGACTTGCAGCACCTGGAAATATTACTGGAATTGGAGAATGGAGTGATAAATGAATTAAGCCAGTATTGCAGAGACTTAGGGGAAGAGGACAGGTATCAGATCTGGAACATCACCACTCTCCTCTAGCTTTTATTCCTGCTCTCAGACTTGAAAGAATGAGGGTGAAACAACGCAGCTCTAGAGCTGGCAAGACTCAAGGCAACCTGCTTTCCACTGACAAGCATCAGTGGGTACAGATCCCATCTGCAAACCACCTAACTTTAGACAAGGTTAAGCCTGCCCTCACCACTTAAGAGAAAGACCAAGATGACACAACTAGGAGAGCAGCACTGAGGAGTTGTTCTAAGGTTTTGGAAATGACCTCTGGAGATACTCAAGACCCATTTGGATGCAATCCTGTGCAACGTGCTCCAGGTAATCCTGCTCTAGCAGGGGGGTTGGACTAGATGATCTCCAGAGGTCCCTTCCAAACCCTACGCATCTGTGAATCTGTAAATGAGCAAGCAAATGCGAACCAGTGCTATAAAACCGTAACAGCACTACAGAATTAGTTGAACTCTGATGTAACAAGAAGCGAGACTTCTCATGAGGGCCCCATCACCAGCTTATTGTCCCACAAACACTGATCTTGCCAAACACCTGCCACTTCCACGCAGATTCCTCTTCCTCACTGCTCGCGTTTTTTGTCATTCCTCACTTTTTTTGTCCCGAGAACCTTGCCCCTGCACTCTTCTTACAGTGCATACCCTTATCCCCTCCATAGGGTATCCGCTTGTTTCCTAGCTAAAATACAGTCTGAGGCCATTTCCTCCGGCTGCCTGCAGTGAAATGAACCCAGTGCCAGCCCTATTAAGATCAACTATTCTCATTTACTTGAGCCGTCCCATTAGTTATCAGTGGTGACTGTGAAAGGAAAGCAGAGTTTTATACCCTGCTCAGCTCTCACTGCAGCAGGCACTTACAAATAACTGAAGCTTTGTTTTCAGAAAAAAGCAGCCTTGCTTTAGAGCTGACAGGACGATCCATAAAGCCACACAGTAACCAAAGTACTTCCAGACCAGCCAGCTCAGCGGCAGCCTGCTGTATGGCCACAGGCCTGCTCTCTCCTGACACGTGAAGCAACGTTGTTGAATTTGCCGGGGATTCCTGGGTGGTGCTGCAGGTGGGAGCTCTCAACACAGGAGACGGTTGCTGACCATACACTTATCAGTGCAGAAAAGAAAGGCTGATAACCCCTGGCAAGGCACTTCATGCTGCAATGCTCAAAAATCAAACTTTACAGCGACCACTTTCCCTCCATCCCTCTCCCAACTGCAGTTCACTCGCTACAAATACCTGAATATTTTCCGTGGCTTCATTAAGACACGACCAGGCTGTGGCCAGCAATATTACGCTTTCAAAAAAAGCACAGTGCACCCCCTGAGGCAGCAAAAGGAAGAGGTCATTCTTCTTTTTCTTAATTCCAAACCACAGGGAGTGCCACTGTCCATAACCCACTGTCACTGCTGAACCACGTCACCTCCAAGGTTAACACTGCTGATGAACAGAACCTATGAAGTGGTTCACTACAGCCGAGTACACCTCTCAGTCCACCTCAGAGGGAACAAACAGAAGAGATTTCCCTCCAGCTACTGAAACAAGATAGCCCACAAAACATCACATATGTTCTTTTCAGGTGCTCAGCACTGTAACTTCTAAGGTACTATAAATCCCCTGGAATTAACCAGAGTCCAAGAGATTGCTCTAGCTCTTCTAGCAAGATTGGAAATTAATACAGACTAGGCTGACCCTTCCACTCACTGGGATTTAGGCAGCTTGTCAATATCACCAGCAAGAGAAAGGACAAACACAGGAAAATTGCAATGAAAGATCTGCTTATCTAGCTAAATGCACGAGCCCCACCACTGAGAGCAAAAAGGACAGAATGCAGAATAGCTCCTTGGAATAGCTGTGAAGCAACAGATACTTTTCAAACGCCGCTTGGCAGCACCACCGCTTTCTGAAACAAAGGGGGCTGCAGCCTCACTGACAACTCATGAAAAATGGTGTCTAAAAATGAGTTAATATGAAATGCATCATCACAAAAGGAATATATAAAACCTGAAACACAGGGCTCAGGTTCCACAGTGAGGGGCATGCTAGCATTTTCTACAGAAGCGTTCATTTACAGTGTGTCAAAAGCTAATCCAGGTCAATTCACTACCTAAAAAGTCAAGGTTTTGAGAAACGCCTGTTCTTTTCTTGCTAAGCGTGCTCCCTTCCCCGAAGCACAATCAATGCCAATCAAACCCGGCACATGAGCAGAGCTCTAGTGGAGAGATGCAGCCCATACAAATGAAAAATGCCACGAGCCCCCCTAGAAAGGCAGTCCTGACAAAGCCTACAGCACGGCTCTTCCATTAGAGCCTTTCATAAAACACAGCCAGAGTGTGAATATAGAGTGCTGGCTAGAAAGCACTCCCGAGTCATAAATCACATGGTACATGCGCCGCATAAGTGGAGTTTATTCATGACGGACAGTATTTCAACAGGGCTTGATAGATGGGTGAGGAAAAGGAGCCAGACTTTATGGAGAATAGAACCAGTTACACAAGAGATTCTTCATTAGTGAGAGAACCTTAATGATATGAAGCACAGCCAAGCAGAGTCAGACTGAAAGCTGGGGCTGTCCTGCTCTTCTCTGTCAACAAAGCAGGCACCATCACCTCTCTGCAGCTGCTGCCGCTTGCTGCCTGCTGTACCAGGCGAGAAAGGCACAAGACGTCGGTCCGTGCATCGCTACACAGAAACTCCGCTGACAAGCAGTTCTGCTCTGAATTTACCCCAGTGCCGTTGGAAGGAGATGTTGGACAGCACTGCAATCAGACTGCTGCAGCTCAAGCGAGGCGATGGAAAAAGAGAGCTCTCATGATCCCCTACATGGCAGAAGGTTAATTGCTTAGATCTACCTCACTAGGACACCATCAAACCAACTCCCTCCTCCCCACAGAAGAATAAGTGGGAGACAAGTCAGTCCGCCTTTGTTTAAGAATTGCTCCCAGCTGTAATTTGAGCTACTAAACTTGATTCCTCAAACACCTGTTATTCTTGGACAAGCTCATTGTGCACGGACGTCAGCAGCACAAGAAGAAACTTCGATGCTATGCAGGAAGAGAGGGCAGCAAGAATGGCACGTTACACTGTTGTACGGAAATAAGACCACGATACTGGATGGTCCATCAGTCAAGGTGCCAGAGCAAGAACAGTTACAAACATTGCTACAGCAGCAATTCTCTGCCCTACGAAGTGCTGGTGGCGACAGCTTATCAGGGAAATGCCGCATCATTTCCAGCCTAAACTTGCTTCGTGAATCACCACCACCACAGCTTCGGACAGCTGGCTCAGCACAGAGATTTCCCTACAGAGACTGAGAGAAGTCAAACACCTCCCTCCTCACACTGCAAAGCCGCCTCACCACTGTCCGCAGACTGCTGCTGCTGAACAGGAGTAAAATATCCTGCTGTCTGTCCACATGAGCACTTTGCCATCTCAAAACACGGACAGAGTCGACAGTGCCCTCTCCTGGCAACAAATGCATGAGAAATGTTACGGGCAAAATCATGAATACAAGATTTCAATCGAAGCGGGAACTTTCAGAAACCAAAGCTGCCTGGAAAAGATTCAGTTTAATAATAACAATTTCTCCTTCCTTTCTCTTTCCCACACACACAGGAGGGAAGGCCACATGGAACACTTAGATGCCTACACGCAGCTTAAATGAGACCTCTGTATTATTGCTGGTGACCCACACTTAAAATTGGCCACAACTGGAAGCTAGCTGTCTGCTAAAAACAGGATTGATCTCACCAAACTGTATGGCAGCACACTGATGACAAGGTGATTATGCAGAAAGGACAAGCTAGCGTAATGAAAGGAAGTCATGAAAGGCACTTGCACCTTGATTACGCGTTAGATTAGAAAGCTCACTGCTCTACCAATGTCTTATTAATTTGTTTCGTTTCTTTTTCTAGGTATACCTTTTCAAGTATTAATTTAACCAATATGACCTAATCGCTGTATTGGTTTTTAATATGCTTAAGAAAAAAAGAAAAAAAAATTACATTATTAACCTCTAACTAATACCTATATATGCTATTTTCGTCACTTAGTGGGAAATAAAAGTCACCCTGAATGGCCTGGTATGGTAAGCTATAATAGGTTTATTTAAAAATACAGCTGTCCTCTCTGTGTACCATGATCTTCTAGTCTTGTTAAAGAGCCTCTGTCACCAGGGCCTGGAAGACTTAATATACGACGTTTATTATGATTAGAAATCATTTGTACAGCACTGTAAATTCACACAGCACTTTCCCAAGACCATTTATAAGTCTAATGGCACTATAAATCCCCGTTAGCTTCCGCACTTTATTCCCCAGAATCTCTATTTATTCAAATGATCCCCCCCACTGCAATCTTGTCTTTGAATACATCAAGCCACAGTCCCACACCAGGCTGCCCATCTCCCAGGTGATGGGCTGGGTGGATTGCTAACAACGCCCTGGACTATATGCTTATTCAAAAAAATAAGGTTTTACTATTAGAACCAAACGTCCCTAACAACAGCACGGTAATGACAGAGACATTTGGCTTTCAAAGCACACTGGCAACAATCGCTGCCGTTTGTATCACTGTTTGCAGCAAACAGCCCCAACGCACACGAGCGCTTCTCTCGATTCTTGCCATATGCATGAAATTGCTCAAGCACACATGCAACCAGCAGCAGACCCGCACCCGCCCCCCCCATCACCACACGTACTTGATGCTATCGGTGTGTGTTTTATATTCCATGATGGTGTTGGGAGGTAGGTTGAGCACTCTTCGTAACGTATCGCGTATCCGGGCTGTCGTGGCCTGGTCACTGGCTGTCTTGTTCCATATCGAGATAATATCCTCCTACAGAAGAGCACGCAAGGGGTAAGCAGATGGTAGTTTTTGTAGCCCTGCCAAACGGAAGTACATGCCAGTTCTCAGGAGCACTTACCTGGAATCGGACAGAGACAACTGCCCCACAGATTTCTTCCCCCACCATAAACTGTTCTCCCAACATTGCCAGAATGAGATTCTCCCAGCATCGTGACGCTAAGCCCTTTCGCAGACGGATAATCCATTTACCACCATTTTTGTTGGCATCATCCTAGGAAGAGGGGTAAGAAATCGATTTGTTTTCTTCTAGCTATTTTTCTGCTTCCCACAAGACAGCAGAGCCACAGACAGGAGCAGATATTGATTGGGTGGGGCAAGGGACAGAATGGAGGTATTTTCAAGCAAAAGCATTTCGCTTCTCCCCCATACAAGCAGAGGCAGAGGAATACCACCTACTTTGAATAAAAAGCATTTGAAACAATGACTCTCAGCGTTCCAGATGAAGCTCTATGCGCTGAAGACTTGAGCAACTAACACCAGCCTGCCAATCTGTACACAGAACCAGAGGCAAGGACCCTAAAACTATTCCTAAACCTAAGACTGATTCCCTCCCTTTGTCTAATACCCCATATAAGTAGTTCTGCTTGTAATACAGGAAAAATCCCTCATCGCAGAACATGGAAGGCAGGAAAAGAGTTTGCAAAGTGATATTTAAAAGCAAGCGAGAAGCCGATAAACACATTCCTTCCACATTTCCAGGAGCGGGCTCACAAGTTAAAACAGAAAGGACCAGTACGTTCTCTGGGAACCACTGACATTATCACACATCAGCTGAATGTTTGTTCCAGACTGCAGCGACACAGGGAAATGAGGAAAAACTGAGGGCAGAGAATAAAGAAAAGATTTATGCTAAGCACCCAGTCCATCACCTCAATATTGTGATTCCAAATGCTGCACCTGAAAAAGAGCTGAAAGCAGCTACAGACTCCCCTGCTTTACAGAACACACACCTACGTCAAGCAGCAGCAACTTCTCTGTGCAGAACGCTGTGGCATTCTCTTGTACAACACTGTAGCTGGGAAATCTTACAAGGTGAGAGGGGAACAAATTCCATCCAAAGTTGAAGAGAGAGAGATAGGAACAAGTCAAAGAGGTGGCAGTTAGGAAGGGAAAGGGAAGACAGATCTAGGACAGAAACAGAACAAAGGATAACTCAAGGGGACTGCATAACACAGGACATCCCTGGCCACATCACCAGGAATCCCATCTGCCAAGCTGGGACACAGCTTGAAGATGCTGGGCAAGGCAGCCCAACCTTTCTTAATGAAACAAACTTTATTTTAGCCTTAAAGCTTCTCTGGGGCTCAGGTAAAACAAAATATTTGTGTGCTCTCAGAGACAGCAAGTGCTAATGAAGCAATCCTGAGCAAAGATGAGGTGCCAGTATAACAGACTCCTAGTTTTCAGGTATGTGCTAAGCCTGTGCTGAAAGGGGAAGGGGTCAGCTCGGGACAAACCTCAAAGCATGACAGCAGCCACATGCACAGTGAAGAATCCAAATCAACACAAGTTCTAGGTATGTGGCATACTCCCATGAGATGCAAACTATTTTCTGATTAAGTGCCCTTGATTTCCGAGTTGTGAACATCATATCTCTATGAATTAAGCCATCTAGGCTTCAGCCTTTAAGCACAGAGTTGGGTTTAACTCCTCAGACTCTCCACAATGACTAATGGGGGTCAGAAGAGCAAATGGTATTGCTCAGAATATTTCAAAGGTGGTTTAAGCAGATTCAAAGCTAGAAAGAGAACAGTGATTGGGAGGCGGATGCTGTATTGTGTGTTTTATGGCTACTGTTAGTTTTCTTTCAGGTTAAACAAGCTTTGGTTCAGTCAAGCATTTGATTCCCCTTTACCAGAATAGTAATGACCTGCAGACCAGTAAATCACCAGGGAACATTACGCTTAGTGCTTCTGACTTTACCCAGAAAAGGCACAGATGGATCCAGAAAAAGATCAGAGCTACATATACGCATATATGTGCCTACAAGAATGACAGCAAGTAAGGATTAGTTTGGAAGAGAAAGGAGTGTAAACAAAGCCCTACAAAGCAAGCAGCAGAGGGAAGGCCAGCAGCAAGATCCCAAGTCCTCTGCTATAATAAATACAAGAGGAGAGTGAGGCCAGAAGCTAAAAAGCAAAGAATCTCTCCACCTCCATCTAAAAATGGCTACAAGAAAGTGTTTTACAGAAATTCTGGTATCATTAACTTGTGGACTCTCTGGTTGACCCATTATCAGAGCAGCTAGCTCACTAGGAGTCCAAAGAGGGTTAAACGTTTTATATAAATTGTATTTGCAATAACTGGCTATAAAACACCTTGCTTAAAATAATTGCCAACTAGGGTCACATATAAATTTCTCAGGACCAAGCAGCATAATTAGGTACTTCAGAGCAACACATAAAATCCTCATATTGCGAATGGTATTGGTCATTGCTGGAAGCAGGCCAGGAACTGGAAGAATGATTTGCTGGGCAAAGATTTTTTTTTTAATTTTTTTTTTTAAGCAGATTCAGATAGGAATGAACAGAAGCAAACTAAGTGACCTGGACCAAAAAAAGCCCATGAAGGGCTAAGCCTTCTTTCCACCTCCAGCTCTACGTACAGCTGTAGGGTTTTAACCATATGCACCTCTTCATTCCTTGTCTGAAAAAGGAGGATTGGTTTCTTACACGCTTTGCTGAATTCCACTTACAGAGGTCCAGGCCAACCCCCACACTGCTGTCACTGGACAAAGTACAATAAGGAACAAGTAAGCTCTGTGCCTCCTGACACAGAGCTTATCTGGGGTCTATCCCCCCTGTTGTTGGGCTCCAGGCAACACTGCCCAAAGATCCTCTGAGCCCACAGGCAAAGGTGGTTCTGCAACCATTGGGGGAGTGCAGCTAGCGACTCCCCGCATCTTCCCTCTGCCCTGCCAGCAGGTCACAGGACTGCTAGGTTATGCAGGACAGAGTTCTGAGGACAAGTTTACAGCAAACCCAGAAGAAAGGACTACACCCAAGAGAAGCCTGGAGTGCCATTTAATGACAAGAATCCCTCCACTGGAGAAGGGAGTATTCACTCCAGAACACTCCGGGAGAACACAAAGGCAGAAATGAGAGTTCCAACTCACCTCCCACATGGGTTTGATTCCCTCTTTGAAAAGATGGAAGTCACTATGGCCTGTCAGGTCCCCAGGACGTACCATGTGACTGTAAAACCGCCAGAACTGCTCCACCTGCAATGACACGAACCACACAATGAGGCTGCTCAAACTGCTCACCACCAAGATTCCTACCGAAACAGGGTTCCCTTTCCACACCAGCTGGCCAGAGCCACCTCGCCCTCTTCTGCTCTGCTTCCATGTCACGAGGGTGTTGATTAGGATGCCCAGAAGGCAGCAGCAGGATCAGAGCTTGGGTGCCTGCTTCTGACTGGTTCCATTACCAGATGACCACTTGAAATACTTAACAGGTGCCTCCAAAGTCATGGTGTTTGTCTGAAGAAATCTGTGCTAAGATAACTGCTGCTCTAGAGAACAGTTCCAAACAGATCTCGTAAATCCTACTGCCCAAACTTGCAGTCAGTGTCAAGTGCATCAGGTACAGCCAAGCCTTCTACACTACACACGTTAGCCCTGCATTAACCACTGCTCTCTGCAATGGTGGAGACTGCAAAAGCCTCCAAGTGAGACATTTTTTGTATTTAATTTTATTGCATCCTGGTTTTAAGACAAAAGACACATTCTGGTGCTAGTTTAAGATGTTAAGACACAATTCAGACCTTTTATTTAAATACCTCTTATTTCCTTTTACAATCTGCCACGGTACACTTGGACCACTTCACTGTGACCAGTTTCCATTCTGGCACCGCTGTGTTATTTCAGACCATCTGGCCGGAAGGCAAGGGAATTCTCTTTTCCAGTTCTTAAAAATAACATATTTATCCTTTCAGATCCTCTGGATCAGAAAGGATTTTAGAGAGGTTGAATCTTCAAAACAAAACAAGGCACTGGAAGAGATTATGCTAATTTCCACGTTTTAGAAGACACTACTCCATAAGACAATAGCTATTAAGCAGACCAGCAGTGAAACTGGATGTGTCAGGCACCATCCCAGGTACTTTATCAGAGACCTTAATGACTTGGTCAGCACTTGGAATTCTGCTCCTATCTATCACCACTGCCATCCAAGCAGGAATTTGCTTTTATAGCCAATAAAATTATGAACCAAGACTGAGGTGGGGTCAGTAGCAACCTATTTTTGTCAGACACATCCAAATGCAGCGTGGAAATTACAGTCTTTCACCAAGTGAATATGCCCTCTAGTGGTTAACATTTAAAAGCTTTTGGAGCTTTCTGCTGAAAAGAATAAATCTGAATCCAGATTTAGGCTGAGACAATTTCCTGAAGCTTGTTCTTCCCTCTCCTTACAAAGAATTTGGAACCAAATACATTATCAGATCTGCTGGCCAGTCTCTCTGCATCCTAACTGAACTCTAGCACTTCCAACCTACGATAGCACCCACAAACTCTTTGCAGCAAAGAGCAGACAACAGAATGTGTCAAGTTTTTCTTCCAAGGAGCTAAAAATCAATGTTATGTCTACACAGGTTTAACAGATTGAAAAGCTATTGCCAGATCATCAAGCTGCAGCCACGTTTTTGATTCACTGAACTGAAAGTACTTGCTCACAGAGGGGAATGGGAGCAGGAACTACCAGTGATGCAGGCTTGGAGCAATTCTTCCCACTCTTGTCCTGCGTGGACGCAGTAACACAACCCAGCCGCTTGGACAGGCATATTTTTGCAGCCTCCAGAAAGGATAAAGGGATGTTTTTACAAATTCTCACATTACAGAATGTAGAGATTTATCAGTGGGAAAAATTAACCTTTGCAAGGGACCCTGGAAAATCTGGACAAAATACTAGATTTTAAAAAAAGAAAGCAGCCAACAGCCTTCCTAGCCCTGAGAATGGTATTGTATGCGGTGCCTCTACAAGAGAGACATGTTTTGCTTGTGTCATCTTGGGATCTTAATGATGGTTTTACACTGCCAGTACCATGCAATAACCCAACACTGCCTTTCCAGGATATGCTCAACTTACTCTAGGAATAAACAATCACAAAGAGTAGAAGCGGGAACAGAGAGCAGTTTGCCTTTTAACAAACTTCACTGCAACACCAAACTGCACCTCAGTCATCACTTCCAGATAGGCAATGGGCCACCAGCCGCTTGTACATCCAGCTCACCAGATGCTTGCTCTACACTGCCTCTGTGTTGGAAACACTGGCGGGGGGGGAGTGCGAGTGTGGGGATTGTACAGTGTTTGCTTCACACCTACATTGTGTCCCAAAAATCTGTTCCTTTCTTCTCTTGCTTACCTGTCAAGTTCTGCTCCAGCTAGCAGATTTAAGCTACATGCGAGTTCTTTTCATTTTCTATTATTATTCCAGCTACCACCACTACTGCAGACACAGATGTCTAGGACAGGGCAGAGAAGAACTGCTTAGGACATGTCACCTGCTGTAGGTAATTCAAGAATTCATATGTAAGTCATGGCAAATCGTCGCCTCTCCTCTGTTCCTGACAACAACAGCATGGCCTGCACGTGCACACACCTAGCACACAGGGAGTAAGGCAGCCACGATGGTCACACCGGGCCCAAGTGACACAAGGACAACAGGGATATACTCACGGAGGCAAAGGTGCCAATCTGTTTGATGTTCTGTTCATAACTCTGCGAGCTCGTAGGCCTCCCGGGGGTTCGTCTGGAGTACCAGAAGGTATAATTATACTGCAAGGGGTGCTCAGCTGGCCCCGGGACAACAGCCTGCAGAAGAAAAGAGCTTGCTTACCCCTCATATGCTCCTCTAGAAAGGGAATGGGAACCATTACACTCACAGAAGTCCACATGTTCCTGCCCTCACAGACTACAAAACAAGCAACTAATCCTCAGTTTTAGAGAAAAATACTCTGTTAATGATCTGAAATGGATAATTAGGCTAACAGCAGCTGACTATTTCAAAGAATATTAGAAATCTGCAGTGCAGGGATGGCTAAGGAAATAATAACTTAAGCTTGGAAGAGCGTCACAAAGAAACAACCGTCATAGCCATTAGAGGCAGCATTATTAAATTTTCCTTTAGTCTTTAACTATTCCTATCTCAAAGGTAAAGAGAGACAAACTAAGAAGGGCAATGCAGGAGTTTTAACTTTTTTGAATTAAGGAAAAAAAAAGGACACTCTCCTCCTCTGGGAAGAACAGAAACCATTTATACTAAATCATGATTCAAAAGCAATTATAACTCATTGGTGACACCAACTCCCTTAAGCAACCAACACCCTAGCACTCTGGGAGGGTTAGTCTGTCTTAGAACTCGTTATGTCAGCTTTGGCAGAACCCACGGCTAGCAGTGGGCAGTGACCATTTTTCAATTTCCAAAACATTCATTTCTGATTAAAAAGTTTTCTAATCAGCATAAAAGAGGTTAACAAGAACATATCACCCAAGAGTAAAAACTGACAAAAAAACAAACAAACATAACAACAAAAAGCTCTCATCTTCTATCACTTGATATTGTAACAGGAGTAACCAGGGCTTAAATCTCTCCTCTCACATGTAGTACATTTATACTGATTGCATTACTCGATACAGAACAGTTTCGCTAAGATTAAAAAAAAAAAAAGCAAACCAGGATGGACATATACCTTGTTAACTAGGCTGCACTACACTCACAGAGATCCATCTTCAGGGTTATTTCAGCAGCGGCACAAACACAGCCGGGTAAGCCAACTGCAAGCCACTACTCCCCCGCCAACCAGTCCTTCCCCCACACCCTCTTCCAAAAAAAAAAATTAAAAAAAAATATAGGGGAAATATGAGAACTAAAGCTTTATTTTCTCCTTTCTATTCAAAGGCCTGGCAGAGTATGAGCTGCATTTGTGAAGGAAGCACCCCTCAGGTGACACACCTCCAAAAGCTACATCAACTTATCCAAATACCCAGGTAGCCCCACCATCTTCATTACAGCAGTAACAGCGCATCAAGCAAACACAGGCCAAGTTGTGTTTTCCTGAACCGAGGACCAACTCTCTAGCACTCCCACATCACGCCCTAGCAGATGCCAGCACCGCACCTTCCTCTTGGTAGTACTCTGTGGTTTCTCTCGATCATTCTTTTCCTTCTCACTGTCTTTCTGTGTGTTATTCTCCTCATTCTGGTCATGGTCTCCACTATCATCATCTTTCAATCTGATAAAGAAAAAGAACACAGAAAGTGAGTCTCCCACCGCACAGCTGAGAAGGTTCGTACCAAGCCCCAGCAGTCTCTGCCTCGAGCCTCCTGTCCTACACGGGCCATCAGCATTTGGAAACCCACACTTGACAGCCTACGCAGTAAAACTACAACTTGGCATGCCCAGAGCCCACGACAGGCATCTTAGGCACACGCTTTTAAGCGGAAGTGAGCAACAAAATAACTTTTTAGAACAAACTCAAGCAGTTTATACTAGATACTGATCTGCCACAGAAGACCCCAGCTACTTTGTTAGGGATCCTGGCCGCTCAGGAGGCAAACACCAAGACCTGTCACTAACTTTGCTGACTCTGTCCCACAGAGCTCCCCGGGCACAGCAAACGCAGCCCCTCAGGCGAGCGGACACCACGCCAGCACCCAGCACCCCACAGCTCTGTCCACCCACCCCATTCCCTGCGAAGGCCCAGAAAAAACGAGCGAGACACGGGGCCGAAATGCGTCCCGCAGCGCGGCGCTGCACAGCGAGGGACGCCCCGCCACGATCAGAGCCTTGTGCCGCCGGACCGCTGCCCCCAGCCCTCGGGCCCGCACCCCCTCCGGGCCAGGCAGCAGCACCCGAGCAGGGCCGGGCCAGGCTCGGAGCGGCGGAACGGGGCTGTGCGCGGCCCCGTGACTCATCGCGCCTCGCCCGACCGGTGGCCGAGGCAGTGCAGAGGGGATCCCCCGGCAGGGAGCGGGGCGGCGCAGCCCCCCGCAGGGTGGGCGTTCAGGGAGGGCCCCGCCACCGACTCACGCGTCGAATTTGTTGTTCATCGTCGCTCGCTGCCGCCACCTCCGTCCACCTCAGCGACTTCCCTTCCGCTGAGTCCGCTCTCCAAAGCCTTCCGCCGCTTCCGGCGGCGGGGCGAGAACCGCCCCGCGCTCCCCGCCGGCGCCATAAGCACGGCACACGGCGGTAGGAACGGAGGGAAGGGGGAAATGAACGCTCCCGGTTGCCATTTGAGTGCGGACTCTGTCGGGACGCCAAGTGCAGGGCAGCCGCCATCTTGAGTGTGGCGGACGGGCAGAGCCACCATGCGGGGTGTGGCGCCAGAGGCGGGAACGCGCCGTGAGGTGAGGTGGGGTGGGGTCTGGCGTCGAGAAGGGACCTCGCACGGCATGGGCGTGACACAGGCAGGCACACCCAGGGGCTTCAAATACCTTGCCATTTTATTTAGTGTTATTTGTTTCTGGTAGGTACAGCTTGAGGAGTCAAACAGTCGCTTTTTAAGGGGTCTGCCCAACGTACCTCCTGTGGTGAAGGCAAGCCCAGCCGGCCCCCATCCCTCCTGCTCCCTTCAGCATCTGTGGCACACAGGTGGGGCTGGGGGATGAGCCCCACACAGGCCCGGCATCAGCATCCTTTGCTTCATCCTGTGAACGGAGCCATCAGGATCTACAACTCAGGCCATGGCTGCTGATGCTATTTTCCATCGTGCCCTGCCCGAGACACAGACAGGGTCCAGGGAAGGGGAGAGGACAAAATGCCTTATCAGGGAAGAGCCTGCAATGCCTGGAGTGTTGGTGGATGACGACAGCTTACCGAGGGCCGGGGAGACAGTCTCTCCTCACACTGTGTGAATCCATTCCCAGGTTACCCCATCAGCACAGAATCTCCCCATAGCACTTTGTAAACCTCTGACTGATAATTTCTGTCATCTAACAGAATTAGTGAACAGATTTCTGATTGATGCTGTTTTAGTTTCTCCACCAATTTGTGATGTGGAAAGAGCCAGTCAGGAATATGAAAAAAGGGTGTCCAACATGCACAAGGTACTACATTGTCCTCTGCTGCTGTAGCGTCTGAGTGTATTTATCCTTGCAACGCACGGTAATGTGATGCTTGTATTCCTGTTTTACTGTTTGAAAGCAAAGCCAGTGGGTATCTCAGCAACATCCCTGAAATCACAGAAGTATGGCAGAACAGGGAAAAGGAGTCTCCAGAATCTTAGGCTATCCTTGCCACTGGAATTCCTATCTTCTTGTTTTATGGGCTCAAACCTGCATTCGTAATCTCAGAAGACATAAAAAACTATTTAGAAATAAATACTAGCAGAAATAGTTTAAAAACTCAAAAGATTTCCTAGATGGTTGCAGTTAGACATAAATGGGATCTTTGTGCTCTGAAGACCAGCAGTTTATGAAAATATTTCATAAAGAACACGTTATACAAATTGCTGTGGAGACCTGTTCATAAATAAATCTAATATGTGGCTTGCTTTGCTGGCCACTTAGTCTCCACTGATGTCAATATTAGTATACGAGCTCTAATACCTTCCAGGAGCCGGTTCTTAATTAGCAGACAGGTTGCATCCCCTGCCTTTTGAAGGAGCTTTAATCAGCCCTTGTTTTCCCACAGGATTATCTACTTTACTACCACAATTGCATTTCATTGCATTGAGAATTTCAGACACCAGCTAGACTTAGCTTCTTTCCCTCAAGGAAGTGAAGTTGCAGCAGGTCTCCAAAATCACCACTTCCACAGTTTTTTGCTACCTAGACCTTATTATAGAAATGAATAAAGATACTTGTGGCAGGAGATCGGATGTTAAGAAAGTCTTGGCCTGTGAAACAGTTGCTGTAGGACAGCTGTATGCAATACTGAGGGTTGCTCTTACCTGCAGAAAACAGCACAAAGGCTTCTCTGTCCACAGTTTCCATCCTTGTCCAGGAAATAACCAGAGTTAAATTGTCAAGGACTCTCCCACTGCTCTTGACCATACAGGACAGAAAATATGTTGGGGGAAATTAAGGTGTCCTACTGAAATGAACATACAAGGATCTTTTTCACAGAGTCAAAACCTAATGACTTAAATTGCCAGGATATCAATTGCTCTCTTGAAATTGCCCAATGCAAATGCCAACTAATTATTATGGGGTGAGAAACAGGGTCACGCTGTGCTATCTCCTACGGAATAGCTTATTTAGAAATTACTAGGCACTCCTAAAGATTGATTTTAGAGCACCAGAGGATGCAGTAATTGCAGTAATCAGAAATTTTGAAAAAAAAATAATAATCAAATACCACTGAACTGAAGGCTTCACACTGATCAAGACCCCTAACTTTGTTCTTTATTTTCTCAAAGACATCTTCCCCTAAAGCCACATAGGTCTTATCCATTGGGAAGACCACCTACATGAGGTTGGATATGATTTAAATTATTCTGCTGATACAATGAGTTGCATCTACGGACACTGTTTTTCTAGAGTTTCTGTGTTTTTTATATTTAGCTTGTACCAGTTTAAAAGAAGCCTAGGGTCATTGTACTGGTACCTTTATACTGATCTAACTTTTGAATCCTGTACAGAAGAATGGTAAAAGTAACATCTGTGCAAAAGGAGATGGAAACTGAGTACAGGTTTATTCATATTATGGGATTTTGATAACATCCAGCATCCTGTTCACAGTGAAGAGTTCCTCATGAGTTGTTCAAACTCACCTTTGGGTAGTTTCATAGCCTGGGACAAAAAATAGACACAACATGTGGTGTTTAAATCAGTGAGAGGGATCTATTGCCTGGCTTTGCTTTGTCTAAGGATTGTCCCCAAAGCTTAGTGGCATCACTACACCTTAGTGACAGGGAAGCTTTGCCATGCAGCATCCTGGATGCACAGAAACCCCATTGAACTTACGCTGCTATAACGTGTAATCTTACGTAGCACTGCATTCGCTTACGGCAGGATTGGTTTGCCCTTGTATTCAATTCCACAGGATGGATTAATGACAGCATCCAACTCATCTTGGGCTCGTTCTGCAGAATAAAAGAACTAAAAATGAGTGTTCAAGAAGGCAGCTAGTACATAGACACTGCAGAAACTCAATATTCCCAAGGCACCTTACACTGCAGGAGCAGGGCAGCTGAGACAACTGCATTTTGCCTATTACCCTGCCACGAGCAAGGACAGCAATACAAGTAAGCGCAGATACACGCATTTCTCACCTTGTACTTCCAGATACGCCATCCTGAAGAACTCAGCGTAAAGTCATCATGGCGGTGTCTGAGCCCACTGTGAAGAGATCTGCATTCGCTCACACCACGTTGGTCCCTCTGAACATAGAGTGGATCATCCTTTGCTGCAGATAGGAGGCAGACGATGAGATTTCAGACTGTTTTAATAGCACAGCAAATTTTCAGCAACAGAGCTTTTTTTCTTCAGAGGCCATACTGAGCTGACAAAGCTAGAAAGACAGCAGCTGTGTAGCTCTGTTAAAAAAAAAAATAATCTTGCTGACTGGGGAAGGCAGCATACAGTAATTTTTCTTTCAGTCTAGGGTGGAGCCTTACTCTATGTGGTGACTGCCAAGAACATCCTCACTACCTTCACAAAGTACTTTGCTTTTGAGGTTGAATTCAAAGAAGGAAATAGCTCAAGACTCTCTCAGGAGGAAAAGGAGGAGAAGGAAGTAGAAGTGCAGCTGGAAATAACTGCAAGCATTTTAAATATGTTGCAGCTGCACAAGAGACAATTACTTGTTACCTTTAACATCTGAGCTAGGTATGCATCAAGTTCTGTGGCTCTGCAGGCACCCAGCTCTTCCAGTGGTTCCTGATCTCATCTTTAATAAGTGTTCATAGATTCTGCAAGTGTGTCAGCATCACCAGCAGTCTTAAGTGCTTAAGTGCCCCAACAGCGATGGGAAAGTGGTGTATCTGCACCTGGAAATACAACCACAAGGAGCACTGTAAGGTCTCAGCTTCGTAGTGCATTTAAAGCCTGTATGTTCACAGCTGAGCCGTGCCTAGCCGTGCTATGATCCGGATGTATTACTTGTCTGACTGTAGGAAATGAATGATCACTTAGTTTAAAAAAAAATTATATTGGGAAAAACAAAGGTATGAAGGATGGCAATTGCCATACAGTTAACTCTCCAGATTGCCTGCTCTCGACTAGTAACTTTCAGGTTTGGGGCATTTATTTGCCCTTGACTACAGTTTTTCTTATGTTTTCTAAGTGAAGTCTTTCCCAATTGACCTGTTCCCTCCTAAATCTTAAGTCAACATTTGGCTGTAATTCTCAAAGCCACAACCATGTTGGCTTGTCCTTTTTTTTTTTCTGGGTGGTTCTTGCAGCCCAGTCTAACACAGGAAATCCGGGCTATTTCAGAGCCCTTCAAGGCACAAAGTAAGAGGAAAAACCTGAGTCTGGCCCCGGGGCAAACTTGATGCTGAATAATATCAATATAATGTCAGATCAGTCTCTCTGAAGAGAGCTGTTATGGGAGATTCAGTGGGCCTGTAGGCACGACAAGGCAGGAATGGTCACAGAGGGATCATTACTGAGAAAAAAGGGGGCAGAAGTGAGTGCTGGTTTTAGCAGAGTTCAGTGTTGATTTAAGAGCTCTCCTTCCTCTCTGTGCATTGGCAGAGAATGACCATTTCATGCCAGGGCTTGCTGAGGAATGCTGTCAGGCTTTGATACAGTTACAGGGAACGAGTCAGCCCTTGCTCATCAGAGGCCAGGAGGTGCCAGGGAATTCTGCTGTGGCCTGGGAGCCTCTGAGCAGCCTCTGGAGAGAAGCAATGTCCAAAAAGCACATCAGTGATCAACGTGGATGGAAGAAGGGAGTGGGACAGAGAGATCCATGCCTACAGAGAAAGCTGCATCATTAACTGCTTGTATAGGGTGGGACTCTCTGTTTCACTGACTTCCCATCAAGCCTGCCCTGGATTTGCATGGGATTACACAAATAGCTGAGCCTGCAGGAATTGAGATGCAGGAGTTTAATTGGAAGATTATTCTTCAGGCACCTTTATAATGAGTGAGGGTAAGATTCCATTCTATAGAAAAGTGCATAATTCAGCACAGTTTCAGAGTCACTGTCACTTTCTCCCATAAACGGTTAGCAAGAAAGCAATGAGTCAGGCATGAAGTTCTAGCCAAGTGCAAAATGAATTATGAAAGCGTCAGCTGTGTAAAACCTCCCATCAAACCTACCGCAGAAATTGCAACTTCCAGTAGAAAAAGCAGGGTTGGAAGTAAGGAGAATGAGCCCATGTCATGACCACACACAGATCTCCATTTCACCTCTTTCTCTGACAAAGATCTCAGGCAGTCAGCAAGCTTCCTTCTGGATCCTTCTAGGCATTTCTTCCCTAGCCCTAGGTTCCTCAGAGTCATCACGCTGGACCATCTCTGCTGCTTCCAGGTGTGCCCAGTGGCAAAGATGATGCTTGTGACTAAACAGAGGAGGGCTGGGGAGAAGTATGGGAGTGGCACCTCCACAGCAGGACTAGTGGAGTCATAATGGTTCCAAGATTTACCATCATGAGTTTGGAAGGATCCCTGCCAATGTTTATATGGGGGATCACAGGTCTTTATGCTGTTTTTTCACATCTACTTGTTCCTTTTTGTGGGAAATAAGTTCCATGCCTGTCTTCCCTTTTCTGCTCCTTTACCCAGAACAGTGCACTCAGCACATCCTGGGTCCTGCTGGCTGATATTTTTAGAATTTTACACGTTTTCCTGCAAAGAGTTCTTGAGATAGCTTGGTAACATGCTCAGTAACTAAGAATTGCCCAGGCTATGCAAGTATATAAATGGGAAACACATTAGTTTTGTGTGCTGAACGTATATTTGGGGCCCAGCGCTTGAGGACACATGGCAGTGGGCCTGCAGCATTCATCTTGCTGCCAAGAGCAGCTCGTCTTGAAAAGAGGCATTAAGAGTAGATGCAGTCATCATACTAAACCCCATTCTCTGAACAGCTTGTTCTGCTAAAAATGTTTCAATACACACAACACCACAAAGTACCATAGGGGCCTCCTGAAAAAGGATGCCACGGGTCTCACAAAAATATTCTGCTTGCCCAACCAAGGCATCCTTCACTGCCTAAAATCCATTTACCAAAACAACTGGTGGTTTTCCTAGCCAGAGTGTGTATGTATTTCCATACATCCTGGCCACCTAAAGAGACAATAAGACACATGAGGACATAAAGACATGAGACATTTACAGAGAGGCCCTTCCAGATCCTAGTGGAACTCTTAGGCCAGAGCTCAAAGACTGTTTCTATTATATAAGGGCTGTTTTGCAGCCCTGGGCATTGCCCAGGAAAGGGGTGGGAGAAATTTCATCCTGCTGTCAGGAAATAAAAGAGGTTGGAATCATGTTTCACTATTAAAATATCGAAAGGCTTTCACTGTTATTTATGCATTGCATTATTATTTATGGCTGTTGTTATTCATGTATCTGCAGTTCCTATAGCCAGCAGTGCAACAACCGTGTCATGTTACCCAGAAATACCTCAACGGGATTTCTTCCATTTACATTGCCCCTCCAAAGGGGGGCAAAAATCACAAATATTGCTTTATTTATATTTCTGTATTTATTTGTTTTCCAATCATACAGGTTTTTCAGTGTATCAGTACTTATAAAAGGAGCAACCTTCATTATTAAAGTAGAAATTAAAGTTGTAATTAACACATGCAGCCATTAGATGGTAATGTTTGCTCACTGTTGCACTGAGCACTGTGTTTAGGAAGTCTGGCTCATCGAGGCAGTTAAGCCAAACTTTTCAAACACAGTCGTTGATCTGTGTTGCGGTTTAACCCCAGCTAGGCCTCGCACAGCCACTCGCTCACTCCCCTCCTCCGGCAGGATGGAGAAGAGAATTGGAAACGTAAAAGTTGGGCCGCCATGGAGCATGTCCCTTGAACTTGGCATGGAGTGAGCAGAGAGAATGGATCAGGTGGACTGGGGCCGGGAGGGGGCACTTATCAGCTATCACAGTGAGAACAAGGCTGGTACCCTGGTTATGGACATTCGCTTAGACTTTGATGGTTCAGTTCCTTGCTGTTCTGCAGATCTCTGTGATTCTGGGCAAGCTACTTCAACTACTTTCATGTTACAGCCGGTCTGTAACCTACCTATAAGTGAGATGCCTTGAAAACAAATAGTCCCATCCCCTCATTTTCCCTTTCACCAGGGTTGGATCTAACAACCACAGAGCTACAAAGTGAGTGGATTCATTTGGCTGATCTGGTGGAAAGCTTTTAATTTTTAGTTGTAGTAATAGTTTTTCCCTGGCTCAGCAGTCCGAACACACTCACCTGCTGGCTGCTGTCTCACTAAGCAGAGTGAGAACGTGGCCAAGGACAAAAGAGGCAGGACCACCCCTTTTGGCAGACTCACCGATCATTTTAGCTGCAGCGCAAATCTTTATCTGTATCCTCTCTATTTCAGAGTGCCTGCTACTTGAGCTCCTAGGGCTGTTGCTGTCACAAATGCATTCCCAGTTAACCACTCCAGTGACAGTAGACAGAGATCTACCCTGTACAGAAATTATATTACACTCTCTGGTTTCCTTCTGATATACTAAAACATTCTCAGCTAATGATCTAATAAGATTTTATAGGTAGTAAGCATATGGATGGCTCAGGGATGGGGAGACATAATAAGGGTAGAACTTTATGGAAGACTGAAAACAAATCTAATAAATTCTTCAGAAACATTGTGAAAGACAACAAAGCATTGCAAAACACTTTAAAAGACCATGCAAAAGAGCCCAGGAATTGCCAGCACTCTTATCTTCCCCAAATCAAACCTTTCTCTTAGAAATTTGTTTAGTTTTGTCCATCTTCAGCATCAGGAATTTGAAGGACTTTCAGGGTGTCTGCCACTGCTTGAAAGAGGCTGTACTGGGAGAGGACAGTGGTGCTCAGCAGCACGCTGTCAGGGCCACTGCACTCTCTGGTGTCATTTACAGGCTTGTTACATGCCCAGCTCCCTCTGTTTTCATTCTGACTCTTGTGGAAAGGAAGAAAGAGTGGATACTTCTTGCCAAGGTGCAGGGCAGCATGATGAAGTTTATGGGCCTGGCTAAGTCCATGATTCTCAATAAGTAAAAGATGTGTTCGTCAGCTGACAGAGTCCAAATTTCCAGTTGGATGCAGTTTTACAAGCTTTTACCTTTACACTTTGTGCTGACTTTGGTGTATTCTCTGACAAAGCACAATCCAAGTGGTTTTGCGTGTGACCTCATTAGTCTCCTCTCTTCTCTGGGATAAGTCAAAATATGGAGCAGTGCCCAGTGCAAAGCGGTTGTTGCGGTTTCTATTCCTGCCAAAAAGAGATCTCAGAGAACCCAGACCAGGTTGTCCACATCAAATCGCAGAGCAGGGATTGCCTTTAATCTTCAGGCAAGAGAGGGGTGAGTTTGGAGTACAGCAGACATTACAATATGTGCAGTCATTAACTCCAGATGACTTCAGCAAACGGTTTGCAGAATCTCTGATTTTCCAAAGCAAATAAAAGTGAACAGCGGTAGAAAATCGTAATAATATCTCATAAGTCTCTGTTCCTGTCTGAACAAAGTATCCTATCTCATAGGCAGTGTTAAGAAGTGCTTTGAATTATAGCAAAAGACCAAGCTGGAAATTTTTCGATGGCAGACATTTCTTTCGGAGATCTGCTGATCTGCTGAATTCAGAACACTCCATGGGATTTTGTTACTTCAGAGAGTCCTGCTCCTCCACCACTGTCCCCCTGTGCCATCCTGCAGGAACAGAGCCCTGTGGTACCCCTGGAAACTGCAGCTGTTGTGTGTTCCTTCGTTACCAGAGAATGTGCAAAACATGCAAGCTCTTGACAAGCGAACACTCTCTTGTGAAAATGAGAGGTGGTTCAGGAACTAGGGCAAAATATCATAAACCAGTAGCAAGCTTCTACTTAAATTCCTAGCAGCTCTCTCAACATATTGAAGTATCCAAGATAAATTTGGGCAGTAAGATCTGCTATTTAGTTTTACCAAGAAATGTGTTTTAGCACCATGAGGCTGGTTCAGTTTCAGGACTCTGATTAGCAGCATCTGAAAATATATCGCTAGAGCACCACTAGGAAATGCCTGAAACACCTAACCTGAATGAATACCAAAAAAGGAACCCTGTGGTTGTCAAGAAAATTAAGATTCAGAAAGGGCAAAATCTCAAGAAATAGTTTCTTCTCATCTGACACACGTGCTTTTTAAATACTTCTGCCATACTGTCAGTTAGAATCTAATGGCTGCTGCAGCTGTCTTGCAGCCTTTTCTGCTTTTCGTGTTTTGTTCTGTGGATCATACCTGCATTCTTCGTATTTTTTAATTTCTTTGTATTGATCATTATTCTATTTGTGCTCTTTACATTTTTATTTTTCTGTCTCTTGTAGGACTCCCCTGTCTCAACCTTGCTACACCTGGAGGATGTGATCTTCAAGCAGTTGTGGAACTGGTTCTCCTGGAAACAGCTGCATAGAACCAAAGGTGCTTACAGAAGGTTGGGAGATGGTACCCAAATTAAACATGTCATTTGTTATTCTTCTGAATCACATTCTCTACATGATGATTGTAGAGAAATAATTGCCGTGACCCCAGCAAGAAGACTAATCAATATTTTCCAGGCTGTGTTGCGTAAGGTTCTACCAATGTTTCTTTTGAGGGTGGTAGCAGAAGAAAGCCACCCACAGCCAGTGGAGGTATGCAATAGCAGGGGTAATCCCGGCAGCTTTGGTAGTGAGAAGATGGGTGATTCTCTGTAATATCATGTCCTGCCTGAGATTCTAATCACAAGGAAACAAAAATTAAGCTAAAGCAGAGAAGAAATTATGTCCTTTTAACTGCCTTTTTTATAGTCTTGCATTATTATTGCAATCAATATTTTCAAGAAGGCTCATTCTTATATCTCATATAGTGATATGGTCAACTCTACATGCTCTGCTACACAGCAACAAACTACATACAACAAATCCCTCCTGCAGGCGGACACCAGGTCTCCTCTGGGCCACCTCTTCATTGCCTTAGCTATAAGCCAGCAGTGGCAGGTCCTGTCTTAGACCAGAGCCTGTTTTGAGTCTCCGCAGCTCTGATGACAATACCTGACAACAGCCTGGACCTCACTATGGCTGTAGATCTCTTCATTCTCCTTCCCTCTGCATATGTCTAGAGGCATCTGTCCACACTGTAGCTTGGATTAGCGGCAGGCACAGGCAGGAGTGCAAATAAATCATCCTCTCAGCTTGTTTGCATGTGTTGTTCTTGGACATACACATCCCCTGTGGCAAGTTGATTTCTTTCCCTGGGAACCATCTTCCTGACTAGAAAATCATTCAATACTGGTTTATCTGATTTCTCCTCTCCCAGGATGATACGGCTCCCTCACCCAGACAATATGGCTTTCCCTGTAACAATCTTCATGGCTCTTTGCAAACCATCAACACTTGCATTAGAGAAAGTAAAATCTATGTAACACTTCTGGTTAATTCTGACTCAAGGTGCTGGATTGTGTCCTTGAAGAGAAAACACATACCTTGTTGAAAGCCAAAACTGCTGGCTATTTTCCCGTCCTCTAGCAGTTTGAGGACCCAGGTTGCTCCATGGCATCCTTAGGTCATCTCTATCCTTTTGCCTCATTCTGGAGAGAATTTCTTACTGACAATTTCTTATGCCTGAGGCCACACTGGAGAGCTGGTCTGAAGGAATAATGGGCTGAGGAAGTGTGAGTCCTTAACTGAAATGTACTAGTGACTGTATAGGTTACCACCACATATGGCAAAGGAAAGGTAGGTAGGTTGGCCTAATTTAGGCTGGTATTTTTTTTAAGGAGAGAGGCTTAAATAAATCCATATTTATTGTGAGAAGTACCACAGATTTCTTCAGAAGTTCACTACTGCTAAATACCATACCACTTTACTTCTGTAACTTCATTCGAACTTGGAAATCTCTCCTTTAGGCTGCCTGTGCTTGCAACAATAAACTAAATTTTTTCAAATTGGCTTAATTGTTCCCTGAGGGTGAAAAATACTGCTTTCTTAACTGGCTTTTGGCTGAGTCACAAACACTCCATTTTCATTCCCTCTCAGGCTCAGAAGTCTCCCCTAAATCCAAGCGGTTTTTTTCATGGACTCCGGCAGTGATGTATGTTTCCACATATAACACACCTTATGTACGTGGCATCTTTTGATTACAATTTCTCTGCTAGCTACTTTAAATATGTTGTATAACTTCCTCCAGATGCTGTGTTGCTCTCTGACAGTAAGCAAAGGCAGTTTTCACTAGCATGAGGTATAAGGATATAAGAACCAGGTTCTCATGAATATAACGCCCTTGAAGATGAGTGAATTTTCTTACTAGTAGTTGTATAATGCTGTGCTTTGGATTTAGAGTGAGAATAATGTTGATAACACATTGATGTTTTGGTTGGTGCTAGGAAATATTTACACCAGGTCAAGGACTTTTCAGCTTCTCACACTGTCTGGCCAGCAAGGAGGCTGGGGGTGCACAAGAAGCTGGGAGGGGACATGGCCATGGGACAGCTGACCCAAACTGGCCAAAGGGATATTCCATACCATATGACGTCATGTTCAGTATATAACTCAGGAGAAACTGGCTGGGGACTTGGACTGCAGCTTGGGTACTAGTTGGGCGTTGGTGGTCTGAGGGTGGTGAGCAATTGTGCCTTGCGTCACTTGTTTTGTATATTTTTATCATCATCATTATTATTATTATCCTCTTCCTTTTCTGTCATATTAAACTGTCTTTATCTCAGCCCATAATTTTTTTCGAATTCTCTCCCACACCCCACTGGATGATGGGGATGAGCAAACAACCGTGTCGTTGTTCTAGCTGCTGGCCGGGTTAAACCAGAACACTGAGTTCCATGAATCTTACCTCTTACATTCAGTCATCTCCCTCCACTGGTGGGGCAACCGAGTCCTGCATGCTGTCTTGTAATTAATCTATAATCACTCAGGAACTTTATATATCATGCACTGAAGAATGCGAGTGATGCTTTTGAGTACTGGCACTCCTGAATAAAGCTGTGCTCCAGATGCTGACTGGTGTTTGTTGTCCTGAGCAAGCTTCCTGCAGCTGGCTAGTCGCCTGTTCATTGGCTCTGTGCTTCAGCCTCTGAACTCCCACAGAATCATAAACTCATCCCTTACTGTTCCTTTATAAATCATGACTGTGTACCGGTTTGAACTCACTTGAGCTAAAATAAGCATGCAAAAACTGTCAACTTTGTAAGATTTGGTCTCAGAGGAGGCTGAGCTTGGTCGGGCTGATTAGACCAGATCTCCTGTGCTGAATTACTGTTAAAAGGCAAAAAGGCACCACCGTGTAACTCACCTCAACAAATGAGAACAATTTCCAACAGCGTGATTTCAATCTAGAGAGACATCTCAAAGGTCTGGAGCACAAGGATGAAATGAAACTTACCTGTGCGCATTGGAACAAGGTTAGAGAACTGACATTTCTTTTCTGAGGTACAGTTTTTAATCTACAAATCAGTATAACGAAATGCCTTGCTGATTCAAATCATAGTACTTGTATCTCCAACCATTTGATTTACACACAAAGCTGGCTTAGCCATAATGTTTTGAGGAAAGTGGCAAAGCTGCTCTTCAGACCCCATGTTTGCCATCTCTTGTCCTCCAATCACTGCGTGGTGTAGCTTATCTGATCTGCCTGGCCTAAATCATTAGCTGTATCAAACACCCAAAAGTAAACCAAATACTCCTTTTACAGTCCCACCCTCAAAATGATGCCCTTGCTTTGTTCTGCAGTGTGTTTAGGCATATGCAGCCCTAGATCTCTCATTCTCTCTCTCTCTCTTCCCCTGAATATTTGAGTTCAGGGTGATCTTTGCAGGTTCAGTAACTGTATTTTTCATATGTTCAAACTCTACTACCTCCAAATCTCCATAAATATGTTCTTTCATGGCACTAAAGTTGGGTGTTGCTTTAATTCAGCTGCAAACATTAAATGGTGAAAATAATAGAGATATGGAAGATAAAAAAGAAGTGGGCAGATAATGACAGCACAAGGATTTTGTGGGGAGGGATTTCCTCATTTGGGTTACCCACAAGTCCCAGTTCAAGGTTACCCTGACAGCATGGGCTTGAATGCAGATCTGACATCTGATGATACAAGGCTCCTTAACAATGTATTAAAGGAAGTGTGTGTAACCCCAATTCGATTAGCATATTATCTCTTTTTTTTTTTTAACCAGAAATTTTATTCTAGTACTTAAGAAAAACTGGTTTACTGTTCACAATGCATTTTACTCACCTGAAGACATCTGGCAAATGAATAAATTAAGCTTTGAAAACAGTCAGCGGCAAGATTTTTCATCAAAGGCAAATGAACGACATCACGTGCACTTTGGCTCACACTCCAGGATTACAAGCTTCTTGGATGAGCATCTTGTTCTAGTCTCCCAAGTTAGGTCTCAGCAGGCCCTTGGTCAGGGCACTGCCTGAAAGTAAGAGCAAATTGTTCAAATGGAAAATACAAGATTGTGACAATAAATGTTCAAACTGAAGATAAATATTGAACTATTTTAATTCTGAGTAAGTGGCATAAAACTTAAGCACAGCCATGCCATCTCAGATGAAAGTTCAGGTACCCTCATGTTCCGTTTCTGACAGCACGTGACAGCAGATGCCTTAGGAGAGTTTGCAATAATAGGACAAACCAGAAACACTGTATTGGTATTAAACAACCCAAAAGAAATTTTCCTGCTGAAAATTTATCCAATTGCTTTTTAAACAGAAATAGATGCTTGGTACAGTGCCCTGTGATGAGGCGTAGCTCACCAACGCGGCCTGTGCAGTGCGATCCTCTCTGGTGCGTTTGAGCGATCTCCCTCTTTGCTGCATTTGACACCTGCCACTCCTCCCACTGGCGAGAGAGTGACCGTTTCCTCTTCTGTCGCCTCCTGTCTGTTCAGGGGTTTCTAGACCTCCTCACAAGCACAGAAATAGTTTCCCCAAATGTGCTATGCTGGTGCAATGGAAAATATTTTTTTCAAAATTTAATCCCATAAATGTCAGGTTCCCCCACTACACATTGTTGATTCACTGTTTCATACACTGGAGCATCAACAGGGACGGTTTAGCCCGAGGCTTTGACACAAACCAGTTTCCCAAACAACTTGTTTGAACAGAAGGGAAAAAACATCAACTCTTGCTTTTAATCTTTGGATGGATGAAAAATCTCCCAAACTTTTGCACAAGGCTCTCTTTGTCTCTAGTTTCTGCTTTTTCCTTTTGCTAGGATAAATAGTCTGCCTGGAGTTTGGCACGTAGCCTACTGCATGGTTGTGGCACTCCCACTGCTGCCAAGAGAGCCCTACCATGCAACAGAAAGAAAAGCATAAGAAAAAAAATTAGCAGAGGATCCTGGTATCAGGCATCTTGGCAATATTTTCCTTACTGTAACCTTAGCAGATCTGAGTGCCATATAATGTTAGGCACCTCTCTCCTCTCATATCCATTAACATTAAATATTTTAGATGTTCTGGATTCACACATTGCCACTACCCTGCAAATAAGAAACAAAGCAGCCACCTCTGCAGTTCTGTGATGTGCACTCACTTTTCCCTGAAGGAATCGCAATGCTTTAAAAAGTAATACACCCAAGCTGCACATCTTTCCCTGGAATAAACACCTGCAACCTGGTTTCAAACCCTTCCAAACCATATTATTAAGGATGCCAGTTCTACCACAAGTCAGAGACCTGAGGCAGTGATTGACAGTGGTTAACAAAAAGAAAAAAAAAAAGAAAAAGATGGGGCAGAGGGTTAGTCACTCCACTTGACAGAAACATTACATCACTCCAGTCATCAGCACCAGGGCGTACACCTTTTAATCTGGCAGCTTTTTGATGGCGTAAGGCAGAGACATGCCTAGGGGCTGTAACGAATGGGCAGCTAAGAGATGACAAGATGATGGTCAGGAGAGAAAGCGGCACTTGGAGGGGCAGCAGGAGAACGGGAAGGGCTGCAGGCAGGGTGCTAGAGAAGTCAGCTGAAGCAATCAGAGGTGACTCTCTGCTGTCATCCCTCACCAGCACCATGCCTGGGATTGCTTCAGCTCTTTCCCCATAACCAGCAAATTTCTCCACTGCCAGAGCTCAGCCAGTCCAGGAGCTGGAGGTCTGTAGGACTGGGAGGGGAAACAGTTGTTCTCCATCCCAGAAGTACTCCCAAACTCCCCAACAGAGTGGAGTAAAAAACAAAGTTAATTTTATCAGATTTACTGGGTTAGTTTGCCTTCCGACATCAGCTCACTTGAAATCTCTGGCGGAATAGATGGGTGTGAATTGGTACTGTAGGCTTCCAGACCTATGGCACTAGCCCAGAAAAGGGGGTCTGGCTGCTTGACCCATTTGGCCTTATCCATACGGGAGGCTACACACACCACATCGGCTCCACTGCTCCAGAATAGCAAAACTGTTGTGCAAGACCATCTGAAAACTCAGTCTCCCAAAGGGACACCTGGGGGCTTTTGCCTTCAGCCAAGTTCTTGGCGGACTCTTCAAAATCAAATGTGCTTCTTTGTACTGCCTGATAGGGATCTGGTGGACAGGGTCCCCTGAAATGGGCAATAAATTACAGATTCTTTCCACCTTGTGCCACCTTGAGTCCTGCCTAGTCATGGGGAAGCTATCAACAGTGCAGAGTACAGCTGCTGTCTCAATGGACATAATGTTCCAGCCCTTAGGCAAAGCCAGCTTCACACGCATCTTATCATTATGCTTCTTTAGTGAGTGGCAAGATGACAAGAGGAGTGGGCAAAGGTGATGAGAGACATCATCTCTAGCAGGGTTAGTGGAGAGGAGCAGGTGTGGGAGGGTTGGGTGGAGGACAAACACAGATGAAGCTGGAAAGAAGGCTGAGCAGAAGTGTGTAGGCCCTGGAACACAGTTTGATATGCTGTGTAGTAACAGCCTGAATTATGACACCTATCGATTGCTTTGTGAAACCCCTCACTGCCCTGATTTCCCTTGCAGCCCAGTGAGCCTGCAGATACTGGATTGTTCTGGAGCAGACCACTGCCAGAGCTACGAGGCATGCCAGGATCTGGTCCAGCTCAGATTTTCAGTAGTTCTCACTTCTTCTTAGTAACATTCTCCTCCATTTTAAATCCAGGAAGTTCAAGTGTACCGCAATGATTTAATTACAAATAGTTTATATTCCAACATAAAAGCACTTTTTGTTCTCATACAAATTCGACCCTAAGTTTACAGCAGTGTTTACAGACAGCTCTACTCAGCTCCAACATCTGAATCCTTGCCAAAAGTGATTTGCATTCAAGAATACTACAGCACTTTGCTTTAACAAAACTACAGCTGAACTTGGCTGTCACCTCCAGCTGTGTGCTTAAGCCGCCTCAGTCTTGAGTTGAATCAGTGCCAGTGAGCAGCCACATCAAGTAATAGGTATTTTAGAATTCCTGCATCACATCATTTATGTCTTCTCTCACACTAAGGTACTTCCAGTGCTCCCTCAACAGTTACGGCGTTCTTCTTTTCATGTCCTGGAGCCTTGAAGAACAAATAAATCAGATCTTCCAAGCTCCCTCCTCAAAACGCACACTGGTCATCGTTTTCTGCTCAGCACTGATACTTGTGCAGAAAAGAGTCAGAGGAGGCAAAAGCTTGATGTGATGAAGTGATCTAAACAGTGGGAAACCAAAAGGGAAGGTGAATCCTGAAATAGAGTTTATATGGATAAACGGTAGGTGGGAGTAGGAACTGAAACTGGGGAAGGAGTATTGGAAAGAGACTGATTGCAGAGCGGGAAGTATGGTATGAGTTGTAATGCAGAAAGAAGAGGAACCAGGGAAAGAAAAGGGACTGGAGAAAATGAGGAACATTTGAGTGTTCAGATAGGCCCTGGACACTGCCTTCCAAAGTCACTGCATTCCTGTGCTGCGAAGTTAGCAGTGAGACACACTGGCAAAGTGAGCATCTCACCCACATTTATGCCTCATCCAAACAGGATTGATAACGGGTGTGATTCTACATCACAGAAAGCTCATTTAGAAAAACACAAACCAATCAACCAACCAACCAACCACCTGGCAACACATTGTAACAGTGCTCAGGTTGCCAGGTCACACATTGACATTGCTAGTAAACATCAAATTTAAGTTTCTTTCTTCAACTTTATATTGACTCTATCTTCTACGTGAGAGATACTTATATAAAATTTAGACATTAATGCATTCACATTCTAATGTGTTTCCTGGATTTGGGGTGTTGATTTTTGGTGGGTTTTTTAATTTGCAACCTGTCAACAAATTCAAGTGTCTAAGTTCAGGACAGTAAAAATAAGGCTTTAAAAGTGTGTTTTCCACAGTCAAATTACTTGAGCTCTTCAAACTGCTCACAGAAATGAGACCTACTTGGCTTTTACTGAGATTCGCTGTTGAATTTTACTGAGGTTTGCTCAGGAGTGAGCATCATGATGATTCTGCTTAGCTAGGACAAGGAGACACAGCCCGTTGGCTTCAGCTGGGAGCCATAGCATCTTGCTTCGAGTGCTCTCCAAGAGGAGAAAATGGTTAAGATCCCTGCGAGAGTATGTGGGACTTTCACAAAGACCAGACCAAAAGTACTGGGAGTCTGGATCTTGACTTCCATCCACTTTCTGAATAGCCCTGGGATAGACTAGTATCAATATCCTGGATAGTAGAAGAAAGTTTATACATTTGAAAGGAAATTCACTGAGGTAAATGTGTTTGTCTCATGCTGGTCTGTGACGTGCTGCGCCCTTAGCGTGGGATGGCACAAACCCTGTACGGGTGGGGCTGCAGCGTACCCCCGAAAATGGGCTCCGTGTTGATCTTTGTCACCCCCTCAGGGAGCCGGAAGGTGAATGCCCGCAGCAGGTCGGCAAAGAAAATGAAGAGCTCAGTCCTCGCTAGATGCTCCCCCAAACACACACGGTGCCCTGCAGAAGGAAGGAGGACAGTGAGTATCTAGGAATTTTTGTTCCTTCTTGTTATAAGCAGAGGGTTTTTTTCTTTGTTCAAGGCCAGGATCATGAAAGCCACAGAACTAAAATTCCGTTAATTCTTTCTCAGAAAGATCTCATCCAATGTCAGAGGTTAGAAGACGCCAAAAGAAAATCTAGTGAAAATCGCCGAGGTACCACAATCATTTCTTTCTTGACCTTGCTTGATCTGGCAGAAAATTATTTTCCTTTTACAGGAGATGTTGAGCTTAAAGGTAACACACAAAGTATCTGCCAGCTGTTTGCACATGTTTTCTTAGTGAGTAGAAGTCAGTGGATCAAAATTACTTAGCAACAGCATTTACAATTGAACAAAGGCTTGGTCACTTACAGCAAAGCAAGAGGCCTAAAGTTAATTTCCAAGGGTTCCTTATTGGAACCAATGGCACGAGCGGAACAGGTAATACATTCACATTTCCAGATCAGCAAAGAAATAAAAGGAAAGAAAAAGGCATGTGCATTAAGAAACCGCTCCTGGATGGATGTCGAAGAGACTAGTCTGCTATATCAACAGACTAAGCCAGAACCAACAGAGTAAGAAATTTACTGCTAAGTGTGATCTCTAACTGTGAATTATTATCTTATTTCCTTGTTTTGCAACTGGATTTTCAGTTCTGTAAGCAAGAACTTAATCCTTTGTTTACCAGGATGCATTCTGCTTTTCTTTCAGCGTGTTCCTTTAAAAAGTATTGCAAGTAACTCAAGTATACACAAGGCACATTGCTTCTCATGAGAAAAAAACCCAAACCAACATATAAGTATACTACAGACAAAACCTGTGGATGACTGCAGCATGCAATAAGTCCACAAGGTTCAGGAGTCCAAGTGGGATTCCCTCTACAGTTTCCTAAGAACAAATTGGGGTCCAACAGCACAGAAGCATCTCCCTTGGCAGGTACAAGCCAGTACTGTCTTTAAAAGCAGCAAATAGCAGAGACAGATGATGTTCTCTGAAGAAATACCGTAGTCTCACACTTCTGCATTCCTCATCTAATCTGTTGGATCAGTTCAAACTGCCAGTCCATTTACCTGCTGAGAATGGTAAGAAGGCTTCTCGAGGTGTAAAGTTTCCTTCTTTGTCCAGAAAATGGCCAGGGTTGAACTGTCGAGGTGTCTCCCATTGCTCAGGGTCATAAAGAACAGATGCTATATTTGGCATAATGATGGTGCCCTGCAAGGAAGAAACTGTTGATTCAGTTCCATCTACTAGCCTCTCACCCACCAGTTTCTGCCTGGCAGACAAAACTGCTGCCATTTCTTGTTGCCATTTCTTTGTAATGAGCAGATATGATGTGGTCAGAAGAAGATTTTCCTAGAAAATTAGAGTTTGTGATCATTTTCTGAGTTGGAAATTATCAGTTCTCAGCCCTGCAGCTATGTCGGTGGGCATTAACAGCGTTAGTGATGGTCCAACTGCATCGTGACCACTTCTACTACTAATCTTAAATAACACTTCTAGTAGTGAAAGATCAACAGCTCTTTTGTTGATATTCAGGTCCCAGCTTTGGAAACCTCCTTTCAGGCTTAAAAGAGAGAGAAACACATCCAGAAATAACTGCAACACTTCAATGACAACAAGCTCCTCTGAGCCCTTTTAGCAGCAGTACTTCAGATTTTTTCTTTACTGGTTGTTCCCAGCAGACCTGTTCGTGTGCCTTTGCTGCCTGGCTGTCAGAAGCAGAGAGAACAGAGCGAAACCTTCACCATGAAATGAGTTAGGTGGGGCCAGTCCCAGATACAAGTAATGGTGCTGGCCTTTCCCATCTCTCTTGCAATAAAAGCAACCAATTCCTGTTTCTTGTTAGTGTTTTACAGTGAGAACTGGCACCCAGCATAGCTTACATCACTCTGAAAAATGCCTTACAGGCTGTGAACGCGTGTCTTCGGCAGTATTTGGGAGCAACTCCCTCACTGTCAGCTATAGCTGTTACAGATCCAGGCAGGTCCGTCCACTGATGGAGTCAGTGGAGCTGTGAGCCATTCCTCCATCCCAGGAGTGTTGGCAGCGCTAAACTGGGCAGGGATGTCTTAACCAATGCTTTGGCGAACCAGTTTCTGCTCTCAGTCCGTCCCCAGCCAAGCAGAGCTGGTCTCTGCAGTTGTGCTGTTGATCAGCAGGGCAGAAGCTTGAGGCTTCTGTGCCAGGGGAAGGGGTTTTATCAGCTGTCTGAGCACCAGCACGCTGAGTGAGAGACTTACTTCATCCCCGGAGCCACAAACTGTAACCCTTCCCCAGGAACGTGGTTATACGAAGAATAGTTTATAGATGGAAAACGAGTTACAAAACTGGAATAAAAGCGAAATGTCTCTCTGCTGAAGGAAGAGCGGAGGCTGAAAATGTGTCTGTACCTTTTTGACAGGGAATCCTAGCAATGTTGTGTCCCTCACACACACTCTGGGCATGCCGACAAAGACAATGTTGCTGAAGCGTTGGATCTCATGAACCACAGCATTTGTATAGGGCAGTTTTCTCCGATCCTCATAGCAAATTAACTGGGAAGGACCCAGAGCAGTATCCAGCTCCTTCTGCACTTTCTCTGTGCATGGCAAATGGGAAAAATGCATGAAATAGTTTAACTGGTCTCTTCTCTTAGAGCAACAGAAAAATGTATTATTTCAACATAGTACATTAAGTCTATAACCTGTGATTTACTATGATTTCATGCCTGAATTTAATAAATTAAAACAAAAAATAAACAGGAAAAAAACCCCCACAACAGTGTGGTCCAGAATCATAAGCAAGGACTAAACTGTACTTATTCCAGCTCTGACATTTATCTTACAGAATGCTTGGTGCATGTAGGGTGGGTCACTCTGCTCCAGGTTTGAAGGCATTTAGGGATTGCTTGGTTTACTTTATCTCAAAATCTAAATCTCATTTGCAAAATTGCTGTAAATGCCTTGGATATTAACACCCAGTGCAAGGGATGAGTTGAGCAGAGTTGGTCCAAGTATGGCAACACACCGTATGAACAAACAACACCTGAATCAGCGTAAAACCTTGGATGCAAATATGCACTCAATGACACGGCCTTTTCAGCCTCCCACTGAGCTGCAGGAACACAGGAATCTCCCTTGCTTTCAGCGCTCAGGCACAGCAGATGGAAGAGCCACCAGACCCAGGAGTACCCAGGTCCTCCTTAAACCCTGGGCATATCTCTTCCTGACATAGATGTGGATGGGGAAACTCAGCCTGGATCTACAAAGGCATTCATGGAACTAGTGTTTATTAGATGAGCAACCTCTTTTGCAATATTAACTCAGACAGGGACCGTTTGCATGTACTGCCAATAGTTCTTGCCTGAAAACACCACCTCCACATATCACACAGCCAGAATCCTCACTTAAACTTTTTTCTATTTCTACAGTCTTTCCATCCCTTGCAGATGTTCCACATTCATGTTTATTTTCTCCTAAAGTTTGCATACTGCTTTGTGAACAAACTGCAAACAACATTACTGGTTATTTAAAGACTAGATGCTACGACCATCGGCCGGTTACACTCAGAACATGCTCTACTGAAACCTTGAGGCCACCCCTGAGCAACCCGTGTTCCATGGATGCCCACAGCGGAGCCTTGTGCACGAAGTGCTCAGCCAAGGCAGAAAGGAGTCACTGCACTCTTCAAGGAAGTCTGTGAATTTGCACTGTGCGGATTATCTTGCATCTCTCTGCCTGCTCACTGACAAGAAAGATACAGGAAGAGGTGGCTGTCTCTACCAGGACTGTGGGCCTTCCTTAGGGCAACCTGCAGCCCTTTGTAACATGCCAAGATCTGTCCAGCTGGTTTGTCCAGTCATGGATCCAGTGGGTTGTTGGGAGTGTTGGGGTGTGCTCAGCAAGGAGCACTGTGCCAGGAGGGGAAGAGAGTGTGGGCTGACTGCAGCGAACACAGCAAAGCTGTGTTAGCACTCCTCATACCTGAACGATGTCTGGACTCATTAGAGCTCTGATCTCTGTTCCTGCTGCCATCAGTCATCCTGCAGACTCCACACAGAGCACCTCACTGACTTGTCACTGCCAAGAGCTACCTGTTGTCTCCCTGCAAGTGCCTTCAGCCACCTGGTTTGGTCAGGTCATAGGATGGGCCTCTGATTTTTTTTTTTCCCTGTTGCCATTCTTTGTGTTTTCAGAGAGTGAGAGCCGAGCTCAACTAGTGGCTTTCATGCCTACAACTTGTTACTTTCAGGCATCATTAACATTGGTAGTACCCACAGCATTTCACAGCAAGACTCCCTCTCACCTTGGATGTCAGGATTCGCGACCATATAGAGCAGTCCCCAGTACAATGTTGTGCTTGAGGTCTCTGATCCACCGAGGAAAAGATCATTTATAACATACACCAAATTGTCTTCATCATACTTGGGCTTGCTCCCTTCTTTAGACTGTAGATGATGATAAAACGTTGAAGCGTGTCAGCTATTTCATGGTAACTATCGATGCACGCATGTTTAAACCTGTTGTAAACACATGGTACCCTGCTGTAGAGGTGGTGTACTAAAGTTGTGTAACCTAAGCTGTCTCATATTTACTACAAGATAGAAGTATACACTTGGATATTTATGGAAAGCAGATGATGGCTCACAAGTTCACACCATAACATATTTAGTGGTAATTCGTTCATGTGCGAAAAAGTAAAACTGGATGTCATTCTGGGACACAAGAGTTAGTCCCAAGTTACTGTCTTCACACTAAGAAGCTTACAAAATGTAAGAAATTATGATAGAAGGGGTCAGACTGGATGATTTAATGGCCTGTTTGGCCTTACACTCCATAAATGTGTGATCAGGTGGAATGAACACTTACTTTCTCCATCTCAGCCAGGTAAAAGTCAATGAAATCCCGTGGTTCATCCGGTATCCCTCTCTCCACATGTCTTCTGATTTCCTTCCTTGCAAAAGAGCTCAGGACATCATAGCAAGACAACGCTTTCTTGTGAGGACCAGGGAGATGGCACATTAGCCAGGGGAAGATTTCATAGACCTGCGGGAGTGATACACAAGAGGCACTGTGTCAGTAACCAAGCTGCTTTTAGAAACACCAAAAGATGGAATTGTCCTGGCTGGAAATAATGGATAGCGGAATAAACAAATCAGAATTGCTTTGAGGAGATTTTTGCCATCATGCGGGAAAATTTTACAAGTAATTTTGACACATTTCTGGGGGTCAAGGCAGTATTGACAGCACTCTGCTCATGCCAGTAAGTTTACTTGTCTAATGCAGATCACTAGAAGACCTTACTCCTGCACAGCTGGAGACCTTAGCTCCCACACACTCAAAATGTAAGGCGGTCCTTTCTGGATACTGTGTGGCTACTAAGAGACACACATCTGCAGCATGCAGTAACTGCTGGATTTTGTGGAGCTCACAGAAGGAAAGTGTAGACTGGGTACCACTCTAAGAGCTAATTTAATTTTCCCTGTCAGAGTCCTCCAGACTGCTACAGGACCAATAATTCTTCTCATGTCTAGAAATATTACCCCTTCAGTCTACTGGGTGTATTTACACTCATATTTGTAAGCTCCAAGGATTGTCCTCTAGCTTGGGTAGTTCTCTCTTTGCAGCATCTGCCATTCCACCCTACCAAGCAAACAGCATTTCTATCTCCTCCCTTTGTTCTTTCAGACCTAACAAGCGAAGTGTCTCTAATTTTAAGTGATAGCTTGTAATTCAACCCAGTGACACTTCTCCAAACTCACAATATAAGGTGTCCAAGGCCCTAGAATAAGTCCCACAAATTGTTGCACACCAGAACCTACTTTAACACTTGTCTGGATCTAAAGGGAAAACAGTGCTAGACACACTCTGAGACTCTGTTTGCCTTTTGCATCCTGTTAGCTGCTAGTTCACACCAGTTGCTTTCCCCTTAAAGTTTGCACTGAAATGTTCTAAGCTCACAGCAGATATTAACCTCATTAATTCCTAATATGTTTCATAATTTAATTTTGTACTATTACAATTCATTTCATTCTTATAACCCCAATCCACAGTGCTTATGAGCTCTTGCAGCAGGATATCCTGAATCTCTGTATTGTTAAGGTCTCCTGGCTTTGATAATCCACAAATTTAATCTATTTTTCTATCTTTTCTTACTATGAGAAAGTTGTATCGTGCTACAAGTCTATCTACGTGATAGATTTATTGAAAAGGCTTACTACCACAGCAGCATTTTAGTTTGCCTTTTCCTATAAAACTCTAATATCAATGGAATCTGCTCTGCCACCCACAGTCCCCGTTACAGCCAACAGCCAATTCTTTAAGGGTCTGAAGCACAAAGTGTAATTCATGGGGAAAACTTCAAGTGCAAAGCAGGCCTTTATGGTATGTTGTGGGAGGTACTTACCAAAAAACCTCTGACAGAACTTGAATTGTGAGATTGTCAGAGAATGTATGGATTGTTTTTGTAATGTGGGAATTGTGAGTTATAATGAAGTAATGGAAAGATTAATAATGAGTATTTTATTATTTGTGAGGGAGGAAAAAAAGAAAAATTGTCAGCATACAATCTGCAGAGTAGTAAAAAGCAGAACAGTGAATTCTATGGTACCCATTTCTGGAGAAGAGAAGTAAACAGTGGTGGGAGAAGCAGCACTGCAGAGTTCAAATTTGTTAGGAACACTAGTCTCAAATTAAGTTTAAAGGTTTCTGTTAACATTCTCAGAAATGCTGAAAGACTTAAAGCAAGGATTCAACAGAGAGATGTCCCCTAAACTAGCAAAGAAACAGAAGAGTTCTTAAAAATGACCTCAAAACCAAGGAGGCAGTACTAGGGTCCCTGAGGACACCTCTTAGCACCCGGTTTGGCCAGTTGCTCTGTATTTAGTGAAGACACATTTTTATATCTGCTCTTTCATTTTCTACTTATTTCAGAAAAAAAAAAAAGCGTATTATTTACTCACCCGATGAACAAAGCTGCCTGCGAATCTGAATAAATTCTCTGTGGCACTGATCAGTTCATGGAAGGTTTTGTCCTCATCAGAGAAGTGATATCCGAAAACCAGAGCACAAATTACATTTGAAATAGAATGGAAAAGGGGGAAAGAAGGATCCACAGGTCTTCCTGCAAACACAGTAACTGGTATTCACTCTCAATGTTTTCTTCAGATGTTCCTTACACAGATAGGACAAGACGCTGTTAGAGATTACATAAAATATTCTCTTTATCCAGCTGGGTCATGAATGGGGACAGACATGTGGCCTTAATGTGTGTATTCATGAAAATAAAACATAGTCTTAGTGCAAAGGACACTGTTAAACTGCTCCCTCATAGCTCTAAACCAATCTTATAGCCCTTCTGTGAAATAACATTGTACAGTGATGATCCATTAGAGGACAGGCATTGAAACAGGTTGCCCAGGGAGGTGGTGGAGTCACCGTCCCTGCGGGTGTTTAAAGAAAGGTTGGATCTGGTACTTAGGGACATGGTTTAGTGGGTAATAGGTGGTGGGGGGACTAGATGGTCCTTGAGGTCTCTTCCAACCTTAATGATTCTATGATATCATATCAAATCTGCTGCCCTCACTTGTGTGAAAGAAGACAAGTCAGAATGTGAGAAGGAAGAAATGGTACTGGAGATGAGCTAAGAGAAGACAGTGACAGACATGTAAAATACCTGTATAATAAATAAATATAATAAATAAATTTAAAAAAAAAGCAAAAAAATACTTAGGAGGAAAGACTGAAGGAATATAGGAAGGTTTAAGAAACAGAACAGATGGGTAGAAACTGCAAAGGGTATATAATAAAATTATTACAGTCTCAGCTGTGAGCAGATGATCATCTCTGTCTGATGGGTTTTTTTAGAAGTTATGGGACAGACATGCATCAAAAATGATTTGGATAGAAATGATCCTGGCTTGGACTCGAGGGTGAACCTGATAATCCTCTGAAGTTCCCTCCCACCTCCTACTTTCTTTGATTCTCTTGCCAACAGCTACTTAGCCAGGCAGATACTAAAATATCCAGTTTACCTCATGGCACCTAATGTCATTGAAATTTAGAGATTTAGAGAAGTGACCAAGCTCTGCAGTACTCTTTGGTTACCTATTGTAGGCAGCCCAAGAAGGCTTGGCTGTGCAGCTCAGTGACATCACATCATTGTACAATCATATCATAGACAAATGATAAGCCCATGGAGCTGGAATTTCAGAAGTTCCCAACTTCATTAGGTTTATGAACAGCTTTTCAAGAAAGAAATCCTCACTTGGGATCCTACGGCTCTATCTGCTCTTCAGGCTTTGCTAAGTTTGGATACACCCCTCTGGACCTACCCCAGCCCTGGAAAGGGGTAGGTGAGTTTGCATACTGAGGATATGGATCCAGGACTGGAAAGTGTCTGATTTCCTAGCAGATAGATACCTTTTAGGTTCATAAAGAACTCCACCAGGTGAGAGGCCTCCTCTTGCACTCGGTACTCCAGGCCTTTTTTCCCCATTCCCAGACTGCGTAGAGTCATTATACCAAACCGTCTCTGCTGCTTCCAGGAGCGACCGCTTGCCAGTATAATACCTGAGGGTATTCCCCAGCATATTAATATTTGCCATAGATATGAACAATTTGTTTAGGAATATATTATAAAATATATGGAGCAAATCAGGGAACACACTGTGAAACAATTATCTTTAGGTGAAGTTATCAGTAACCAGAAATCACGGCCAAACATACCCAAACTATAACTAGAGCACATTCTTCATATTGGTTGCAGTTAATCTTTGAAAAGAGCAATCAAGGCGTTTGCTGACTGCTCCATTTCTTGATGTCTTAAAAGAAAACCACCTGAAGATCCCTTTTTAGAAGATCTGCTTTAGCCATATGCAAGTGATCATGCTCAAGACAGGAATAACCGGATGAATTTCTACAGGGTGGCATACAGGCCCAGGGTATGTTTATGGAGATATAGATCAATTAATGTGATGCTTGTAGGTCGAGGTGGTGAAGGTGAAGGATGAGTGACATTTGGGCCTTGTTTCTCCTCTGGAAGGGAGACCACCCCACCAATGGTTAAATTGCACTAGTGGTTACCTGAAGAGCTGTGATGGTGATACTTTACCCAGCTTTAAACAGTCTGTGCTTCCATTAGTAAAGCAAACACAGGGGAGGAAAAAGAGAAGACTTCAAACTGTTAAAACACACTAAGGAGAAGTGGGTTTTCCTGTGTCGGAGGCACTCTCACAGTCAAAGGGTATTGGCCAGATGTTTAAGAGTGGTTGCAAATACAGCAATGAGACTTCTGAAGGAGGGTGTTATGGGTCTCTTGCTCATGATGGAAGGTGTTTGGCAACCACAATGTACATGGTTACCAAAGATACAAACAAGTTTTACATTAATGTAAGGTACAGCAAAACCACGTGCAGCAAATTGGATTATTCTGTGAGGAAGGCAAAATCGCTGAGGTCTGAGCTGGGATCACATACATCTTGAACACAGCAAAAAGGTCGCCTGGAAACAGCCTGATTTGGAGTGTTTCCCAGGCTTGGGGAAAGCTCAGGACAAAAGACACCACAGCAAACAGTGAGTTATTCTCAAGAGCTAAGGGAGGACTTGGACAGTATCTGATTAGGGACATGGTTTAGTGGGTAATAGGTGGTGAGGGGATGGTTGGACTAGATGATCCTTGAGGTGTCTTCCAACCTTAATGATTCCATGATTCTATGATGGAAGAGCGTTCTGAACAGGAGGGTAGCTGGTCTAACAAGACGAGGTAGTTTGCCAAGTCAATGTTCCTCTGCACTGTTTATGATGGGAAAATCTCACCTTTCCCTTTGGCCATTGCTCTGAAGAAAGGAGATACCATCCTCCCAGCAACATCTTCAGGGTGCGTAGTCATGCCGTCCTTCACTGCATGATATCCATTCAGTATGATCACTGGGGCCCACCCGAACCACAAAGTATATATGTTACCGTAAGTTTTTGCCAGCTGTAAGCGGAAAAGGTGGCAGAGAAGAACAGATGAAACCCTATAGATCTCAAACAGGGACTACACCCCCTATTCACCATCCCAACGGCCAGTTTGGTGCTGAGAATGTCACCCCCATGAATATAATTCACTGTTTTTCTAAGAACAGGGCTTTCTGCAGCCAATTTTAGTTACTTGGGAGGGTGAGGGGGTGATGACTGATTTTTGTTCCAAAGCGCATGCTGCAGCAACACTGCAGCAAAAGAAAGAGAACTTTGTATTTTATGTTGCATCGCATCCAACCCCAACATTTGTACACTGTTAACAGCCACACTCTGCACCTCCCCAGGACTCTGCGCCTCCAGCCAGCCCTTCCTTCGCAAAAGGAAACTAACGGATTAAACCTGCCCCTTCCATGTGCTCCAGCGAAGGAGGTGGAGACAGAAACGAGTCCACAGCCACAAAGTGCCACTGGGCTGCAGCTGGGCCCAGGGATTCCTCGCAGCACTGGGGAGAGCCCTGACCATTGCAGAAAGCAGAAATTCAATAATTTCTGGAAAAAGCTTTGTCCAAGAACGGGGCTCTGCTCCAACACACCCACCATGATACAACAGAGGTGGTGGAGACTGTCCAAGGTGGCACCACAGTTACATCCAATTGATCACACTCGTCACTTGCTTCTCCTTGTAAGTCTTTAAATGCTGGCTTTCCTCTCCCTGGTACAGCACCACTGCCTGAGTCTGCACTGCGCTCGGTGATTCAGGTGATCCATAGATCTGAATTAGAGGTCATCTGCAAACCATTAGAAGAATTACTGCCAGGGCACAGGGAGAGACTGAGCTGGCCTGGGGAAGAGCAGCTGTCTCTAAAAACAAGTGGCAAACAAGGAGTTTTAAGGAGATGTTGGAAGATGGGGAGTTCGTGCCCTTTCCGTACTGCAAGCTGACACTGGCACCGTATTACCCACTTTGTGACCAAATCAGACAATGCCAGTGCATCAAAATTCTAAAAAGTAACACATATGGACTTATCAGCAATGGAGAAGCATCTCTTCGATTACTGGTACGCTCCAACTTCAATAACAAGTCAGAAACCCTGTCCCCAAGTTTATTTGATTCTTAAGGACATTAAGTTTCTCGTGAAGACGACATATTCCACATAAGAATGTGACCTGAATGTAGGAAACATACTGATCTTTATAAATCCACACCTTGTCTATAACTTTCTAAGTCTTAAAAACTTCATTTTACTATTCTTCATTTTAAAACTTCATTTTACTATAAGTTGGAAGGGACCCCTAAGGAAAAATTAACCAGTTAAGAGCATCTTAAAACAAATACCTCCATCAGAAGATCCCGATGAAACTGAAAGTTCAGGTGAATCAAGTTTCCAAGCAGTGGGAGAGGAGTTGGTCCAGGAGGAAATTGCTTGCATGCCTTTTGCAGTTTCAAAAACTCAACAATTAACAAAAAAATTATCAGGACTACTAAAGCTTGACTTATTGTCAGCATTTCAGAGCTGATTTATGAGCTTGTCTCTATCAAAAAGAAGGTACCGGAGCTTGGAAAAGGTGATCTTCCTTCTTGTTCCACCAGTTCTCTCTGCAGACTGAGTTCTGTAAAGTCTCGGTTCCTTTCCCTCCCTCTGTCCCTCCCTCTTTATCACTGCCTGCCCTTTTCCTGCACCCCGTACACTTCCCAGACTGAGATACATCAAGCTGATCCCTGCTCAAAAGGATATCCAGCTAGTTATGAGAACATGGAATTGCTGGTACTCAAGGTATTTGTCCTGAAGCTTGTGTTAGGGCACCTCTGGTGGGTACTGGGAGATCTGGACTGGAATAACACCAGGTGAAAGCCCTTGTTGACCTCTGGGTATGAGATGAGTGAAACTCAAGTTTGATCCACCTGGGAAACTTTAAAAACACACATAGTTATCCATCTCAGAATCCCTGAATTCAGATTATCAATGTTACACGTCAGTTACAGTGGGTTACATTTTCCAGGTGCTTAATCACAGATGTTACTTAACTTATCTTTAAATGTGACTGTAAATTGTGATTTGCCCACCACAGGTCACACAAGCAAAGCCAACAGTAGTTGTAGACTCAGCATGCAATTAGAAGGCAAAGTTGTTAGGTGTAATTTCTGATAAATGGGTCTCGAGTGTTCAGTCAATTTTTTTTTCCCAGTAAATGGAAAAAATAACCGTTTCATCAAGTGCAGATTAATGACATGAAGATAATGCTTAAAAACTGACATTACAATTACATAATTAAAAAATCAGAATATTTGAAATTTGTTACATTAAAATTAATTAAATATAAATTTCCAGCTGTAATTATTTTATGTATTTTTAGTATGTAATGTAATCGAAGGCTTCATTTACTTTGGTTTCTAAACTTTTTATCAATTTCAGAATGCTTCCTATTATTACCAGTTACCAATAAGTTTACAGGACACATGGAAAAAACTGTCCTCTGATAAGGAGGGGATTCACGCCTAGTTTGAAACACAGACAGGGAAAAGCACCATGTGTCAATTACCAGAGGATCCTGTCTTGCGCTGCGAAGAGAAAGTGTCTTCACGCAAAGCGACGTACAAGTCTGAACAAGAACTCTCCCTGCCCTCCAACGCATACATAAACACAGTATTTTGCAAACCTGGCAACACTAAGAAAGTAATGTGACTCGGCGATATCAATCCATCTCCTTCTTTGTAGCCACTGTAGGTACCTACATGCCTGCACGAAACAGTGAAAACAGCCTGGAAAAGCAGATTTTTTTATGACTGTGTCTGTGCGAAACTAACCAGACGTTATGGGCAGCGTGGGTGGGACGTGGGCTGAGGTGGGCTCCATGGCTTCGATAAAACCAGTGCCAGCCAGGTACAACTGCCCACTGTGGGGCTGGATTCAGCAAAATGTAAAGTCAGATTATTTTTGTTTAATTCAATCCAAAATATGAAGTTTAAAATTTTGGAAAAAAAAAAAAGTAAGAAAATTAGTTTTGTGCAGACAGTTGGAGTCAGAAGAAATGCTGAATTACGTAAATGTCATGAATAGACTAAATACAATCATATTCATCTCTTAGGTGCTTGGTCAATATTCCGTTGCTTAGTTTTAGACATTTCACACCTAGTGCAGTATTTTGAGATCAGTAAATTAATTTACTTCTTTCAGAAGATGGGTCAGATTTAACTGGAGTCAAATCACCGGTGTCAGAAGCAGGATGAAGTCACATGAGCCAGCTACCAGTTTATCCTACCAGATGTTCTCATCGCCTTTCCTTTTTCGGTGTTTTCAGAGTTTTCCAACCGTCTGAAGGCCAGAAGCAGGAACAGTTACTTACACCAGTGCCTGATGTCTCTGGATAAGCTGTACTGGAGACAAAACCAGGCTGAGAGATCTTGTGTTGGCATGGATCTGTTCCTGTCTGATGACTCCTCTTCCAGACGCATTATCAGCAGTATTTGCTGTGTTTATATTTTTGGTAGAAAACTCAGCTTTCCTAAAAGGTTGTAACCCAAGTGAAGAGCAGTCCGAAGAAGTGGACTCAGAGAGCAAGAAGAACACGTTTTAATGAAAGCTATCAAGAAGCCACAGTCTTGTTAAGATTTTTAGCGAACATAAAAGCACACTGTGAAGTAAGTTTCAGGAAGATTAGTAACGCTTGCAAAAGTGAAGCCATGCAGGTAAATGTGACAGTCAAACAAGCATGGTCCTGATATCCTTGAGCAAGCAAATGTTTAATTTCATCTCTGGGACATCGATACTTAAATGCTATGAACAAACTGCAACACATTTGGTAAGAGGGAATGTCAGGAATTAGGATCTCCAAAGCACAAAAACTGTTCATAGATTGGGAACAAAGTAGCAGCCAATTGCTTTGAGCGAGGCTTCACATATATAATATTTAGAAGTGGAAATTGTGCAATACGTTGCTATGCCTTTCAACTCCTCACCCACAATTAACTTCAGAAACTTGCAAAATTCACAAGCTGGAATGTGCCCAGTAACTGAGAGTATTAAGGCTGGACTTGAGGCAGCACAAAGAGTGAGAAGAAAACAACATTCCTGAGCTCAATATCCAAAATAAAAATCAAGAAAGGCAACAGAAATGGGTCTGGCATCACTGATCCAAATTGCTGCAAGAACTTTTCTTGCAAAGAGAAGAGCAACTTGATGTTCTCTGGGTGAAATTACTGGGGAAAAGGATGATTCCTCTGTGTAAGGAATAGATGGATGAATTTTTCAAGATGCAGAAAAATGCAAAGTACCTCAGATCATGTCCATCATTTCTGCATAACAAGCCTGAGGATGCAAACAAAATCCCCCAAAGGGTTAAGAAATCAACAGGAAAAGACAAGTAAAGAAGATGTTAAGAGGAAAAATTCTAAAGCCTGACAGAAAACCAGATTTTTGTTTCTATAGAAGAGTCTGAAATCAACGTTCTTACATTTCACAGGACAACAGGCACCGTGCTATTGCTGCTAGTGAGGATGGACAGACATGCGGGGAAAAATAGACATTCAAAGTCCATAAATACCATCTTTTCAGAAATGTCTAAGAGAAGCACCGGCAAAAATATGGCAAAAACTGTAAAAGGTAATGCTGATGTTATCAGCTGGAGCAGTTTATCATCTCAGCCCCTGTCAGTGGTTTCTTTACAGCACTACTGATGACTGCCAAGAATAAAGAAAAGCGCAATGACAAGGCACTGATGGCAGAGCACTTTTAAGTCGAGCTAAACAAATAAGCTCCACAAGACACTCCCACAAAGACTGACAGAAATTCAGCACCCAGAAGTGCATCATAATAGCTTGTCACAAAAAAAATACACTGAAGTTGAAGTCCAGGAGAGTTGTTATTAAAGGCTGGGAAAATACTGAAAGCTTTTACTGACCATAGGTAAAAATAATTTTTATTGACAAAGGAAGAGGGAAAAGCCAAGAGGACAAGGAAGAATTCACGTTTATATACCAAAATAAAGATACTAAAATGTTAGCAAAACTCACAAGTTAAAAACCTGTAGGGAATTGTGGTACATGGGATAAAGGAACTGGACGTGGCAGGAATAGTAGCTGACTGCCCATGTTTTTCACCCTAAGAACAACCAAAGAAAGCATTACGTACCAAAAGGTATTCATTCTACAGCCTTAAAATTTCAGAGACTAACTAAAAACAATCATAAAATAGATTAAAGTTACTTGTTTTCTTTATTTGAAAATATTACAAGTCTGGTTGATAAAGCAGTAGCATTGAAGATACATTACTTAATATCTTTTTCAATTACCTTAAACATTTAATTTAAGAAAAATCTAAAAATGTTTTTTATAAAGCTTGCAAATCTCAAGACTGGGAGAACAGTGAAACTCGGAAAGCCAGATCATCGACAGAGACGGTGACCGTTGGGTCACTTGCAGTGCAGTCAAACATAAACCCACACAACGCGAAGCAGTTAGTCCCAAGGACAGTGGGAAGACCAGGAGTTAGACGCAGTCTCCTGGAGCTCTATGCTGAGATACTGCAGAAGTCTTGGCCACTCTACTGTGGCCCTGTGACCCAACCAACAGAACAATCAAAACCCACAGCTTCCAGAAAAGCCATATGCAAGGGAAAGCTCAAAAGGAATAAGCACATGGAGAAGAAACACCATTTGAAAGGGATGCAGGCATATGTACCACTGGTTGCAAAATGAGAAGCAGCTTTTCAAACAGGAGAAGACGTGGAGACAAAGAAAGGCTGAGAAGGTTGCAATAATATACAATAATGAACAATCAAGCTGATGAACAAAGATTGCAAGACTAAACGATTGCAAGACCAATATGATCTCCACCCTGTCTTTGTCTTTAAACAATTCATACCTTCAAAAAGAAGACATCGAGGAGCTTACAATGTGTACTCTTCTAAACCAGTGTTAAAAAACACAAAACCCTCAAGATACAAGCACTGACCTATAACTCCAGTGTACTTTATACACTAAAAATGAGCAATAATGTCCCTTCTTCACATTCCATCAAGTTTCTCAGGGTGTTTTATCATTATTAACCACATTTTAGATCTGTCAAGGCAAAGATATCTGTTCCTACATATGAAGGCAAGAAATTACATAGCACTACAGGATTATTTATATTTAAAATGTGTAACGGAGCAGACTTGCTAGTCAGGCAAGTATTAATACCCCTAAATTTACATGGAAGGAATTTAAATGCAAAATATGAAAGGCAGAATCAGCACAACTCAATAATATATTCTAATTACTAGACTCAACTTGTAGCAATACATTATCCCAGATTAGTGTAAGTGGAGCTGTACCAACCTCATTACCTATCTCTACCTTACACTTCCCATTGTAAATCCTTTGCAGTCAGGTATTTACAGCTCCCCAAAGTCTTTAATCAGGGTGTGGCAAACAAAAGTAAAGCAACAGGAGGTAGAAACCGAGGGAAGACAGACAGAAGGAGCCACACGGGCAGTACAGAGGTCAGCATGGGTCCTAACCACGAGGAGGTAACACATCCTCTGACCAAACCTGAAATCATGACTGGTGGTTCAGTCTTCAATGACCTCATCATTCCTCATATGCTTTTTCTCAAGCACGACTATTTTCTGTGACATTTCAGGTTTGGAAAGTTGACTTGGCAACCTAAATAAGTCTCCAGAAATACTTTGGAGAAAGATTTAGGTGATGTTTCTGTATTTGATTTTATATAACTTAAGGGGGGCGGGGGCGGGAATCAAGCAGTAGCACAGAAGCTTAATAACCATCACACGCACACTCCTAAATCTCCAGCATGGCTGCAGGGACAGCAACCTTTTGAAGTATGGCACTAACTGCATCAAGCTGCCAGCAGAGGACATCTGTTTTGCTAAAGCAGCAATGTGACAATTAGCCCCAATAAAGTGCGGTAGTCAGAAGTCTGACTCATGCCTTTCTTCCCTCTCCGAGGAAGCTTTTTCTTCTTGCTTCCAAAGGGAGCTGAATGGTGCAGACTTGCACTGCGAGGTGCTAATACGAAGAGCACAGGGGGATTGAGGGTTACACACTGTGTGTGGCAAGAAATTCCCTTCTCTATCTTACACCCAGGACTGTGTCCCAACAAGCCCTGTTAATCTTCCTTCTCTCTCAACATCGTCCTCTGTGCTGGTTCTTTGTTGCTCTTCTGTCAGTTCCCTGAGGGAGGGAGGGAGGGACACATCTAATCAATGCCCCTCTGCCTTTATTTGAGTCTCCTATGGATGAAAACCCTGGGACAATGGTGCTTATGGCTTTGCCATTCAGCACTGCTTTCAGGAAATAACTGCCAGCACCTACAGCAACTCTGCTAGCAAGACTTTCAAGAAAGATGGCAAGCATACTTGGCAGCTTTCAGCACTTGACAATTACTTATGGATCAAATAGTAAGTTGGGTGGCAGCCATTAATACTATATAACAAATTACTATGCGAGAGATTAGCAGTTGACACCAGCAAAGAAAATGCAGTCCTTTAGACACAAGTTTCTCAATCAACTGTGCATGAAGTGACTGCAGTACATGGACACATCCCCAGAATTAAGCAAGGAAAAAAAAGATGAAAAAAAAACCCTAATTTTTATTTATTGTTCCAATTATTATGTTATTGCTTGTGCATTACAGTGGCAATATCCAGGAAGGTTCTTCTTCCCCAAAAATGTTCTCTGTGTGTTGAGTTAAAAGAGATTGAGAAATACCCCTGGAGGTCAAAACTGTTGCTCCTCCTATAGATATTATGCTGCAAGAAACTTTATTGTTTGCACTAACACTACTGAGAGAGGCTTCAGTTTTTCATATAAACCAGGAAAGCCACTTCTGCCACAGGAAACAATACACATCATCCTAAACATCCATCACTTTTACGTATCATCCCTGTCAGCTCCTCTGCAGCCTCCAGTTTTGTGTGACAGCTGGAGTGGGGATTTGTGGCGGAGCGTGGGGATGTCAAACATGCATGGGACAGCACGAGGCTGCGGTTCTGGCCCTGGGGACAGAGGAGAAAAGAGCTGCATCAGAGGCTGAAGAATTCTCATACAATTGGAGGAATGTAGGGAGCAGGAAAAGCAACTTCTTCCTGGCTTGTTTGCTTCAGGAAAGATTTTTTTCTTAGGAACATCTTATAAACATTTCAACAACTGGAAAATAAACTCATCTTGCAGAGATTCTCAGGATATGTACTTGAAAAATGAGCTACCCCCCCTCAGAACTTCTGTGAAGCCTTCAAATATTTCTCAGATTTTGTCCTTTTGCTTCAGGTATTTGCCCTCACCTTCATTTTTCTGGCTTTTCACACCACCCCTTCCTGCCAGAATAGCCACATGCACAAAATAGCTCTTGGTTGCTCTAACAGACTGTGAACATCTACATAACAGCGCTGGAAACAACAGGAACAGGCAGATGAAAGGACGGTTGAGTATTTCTGGGCAATTTCTACATCAAAGTGATCTCACCTTTTCCATTTGGTGTGACTTTCCAGAAATTGGCACTGCTTGCTTGGGGTGGGTGGCCAGGAGTCTCCCCTTGGCTCAGACTTCAGTCACTGGGACCTCTCCAAAGTGAAGATATTCTGCAGATTCAGAGCCTGTTTGAGCTGGATCAGCTCCCAGAAACACAAGTTAGAAAAAAATATCCAGTAATAAATAGGAAGAATGAGATCTCCTCACTGACCTAGGAGCCTCACAGGCTTTGCTACTAAGGAGTATGTCCTTCCTTCTCCTATTAACTATTTATAAAACGTTGGATAACTTCTTATGGTATTGCACTTGGTATTTCCTGTCCACCTTCATGAGGAGATCACACTGCCCACTTTGTTCTTTCAGAAACCAGGAGACAAAACAGCATGAGAGTTTGTATCTGCATATTTGCATGTTGTACAATTAGCAGACACAAAGCAAGGCCAGGGAATGGTGGCTGTTCACATTTCACAGAATGTCATCAATTTTATCACAAGGACATTTCTCCAGCACAGCAGACATTACTCCTCAAATAGGCCCTGTCTGATCCGTTTTACAGCAAAATCTTCTAAGCAATGTGGTCACAATTGTATGACATGTTTGCAACTGCTTTTGATGAGTGCATGTTTTACCCTCAGATATCCTTGTGGTGTTCAATGTATGGATGCAAAAGAGAGAACTGCATGACCAAACGAGAACTGGAGTTGCAGATAGACAGTGCAAACACTGGATTTTGAAAAAAATGTCTTATATTCAGGAATATCTCATCTACAACTGGAAACAATAATGAAACTGCTTATATGAACAGAATGAACTTCTAACTGTTCAAAACAATGGTCTAAAAAGTTTTAAAATAACTGAAAACCTTTCTATCCTGTTTTCAAAAACAGGGTTTGGGTTTTGTTTTTTAACGCAAGCTTTCAAAAACTCTGTGCTTCAACCAGCAGTTGAACATGACCATAGAAATAATAGAACACGAGGCTGAAATAGCAAAAAATAAATACTCATCAGCTGAGCACTCTAACAAAATTTTCTGTCCCCCCTGCTGTCCCAGTATAACTGTATTAAAGCAAGCAGTACTAGTTGCACATGAAGGGTTGTAGCATCTCAGCATCTTTTAATTTCAAGCTAACTGAATGATTCCACATTTCAGTTTCAATTTCTTTTTCAAGTTCAGTGAGAGGTGGACAGCAATATCTGAGAACAAAGATTTGGTTTCCCCTGGCAAAGCTCAGTGCAGACCTTAGTGTGCATAAAGTCTTTAATTACGTGGCACGTGTTTCCCACAGCACTGTGCCTGGCAGCCCCTGCTCTGTGAACAGATTCAGATTACAGAAATCTTTGTCTGCTCTCAGGCTTCATCTCTCTCATGCTGAATTCTGATGCTGTCATGAAAAGACAGAGGACAGCAAGGAAACCTTCTGGCCAAGCCAACTGAAAACCACTTTTGGGAGCTGCCTTCTCACCAGAATGCCCGTGCGCTGCTGGGCAAGTCTCAGTCTCTGCCCTTCAGAGGCAGCCGCCTGCCAATTATCCATTCACTTAGCGGCTGTCTGTCTTCAGACAACAAAGCTCAGGTCTGGAGAAGCATAACGTACTCACAACGGCAGGTACTGCAGTTGTACTTTGAATATAAATATTTAATTTTATATCGCTTTAATATTTTGATACGTAAACGCTAATATGAGCTAAAGCTGCTGAAAGACGCAGGCCCTAAGCTTATCCAGTGAAATGCACAAGGCTGTTTGTCAGTGCTGGCGTTGGAGCTGTGAGGACTGTTCCCTCATTAGCAAAATCAGGGTGTAGTACCTGGAGCTTTGAAGATTTAGTTGTTATCTTTTATGCAGTGTTCAGATAATACAATGAGGATGCTGCGGGACACGCTATGCATGTATTAGTCATGCAGCATTTGGTTCAGTGCAAATTTTGGTGATGCGAAAAGTAAGGCTGAACGTACCCACTGGGTGATAAGGGTGTAGAGAAACCGAGGGCAGCCTTTGCCATTAGCAACGTCCATCCTGCCAACAGGGATCCTGTAAATACCGCAGTGTATGGTTGAACAGCAATGAAATTTTAGCATGCCTCATAACACAAGTCTACAAAGAGACTAAATTAAAACCATGAGCAGTCTTAAACACAGAATTTCCTAAAGCCTGAAAACGCCACTACGTGCAGGTAACAAAGCAGGTATTCATAATGTAACGTGTAATCAAACAGGTGTCAATGGGGAGCCACACATGTTGCTACAGACAGACAGACAGCCGTGAGGAAAGGTTGAACAGCAACAGTAATCGCACTCCTTGTGACTGGTTCTTAACATGGAAATCATCTCTCCAACATCTGCACTTACAGGGTCACCCAGTAAAGGAGTCGATGCTCAACACACCTTTCAGAGGAAAGAATGGAAAGCTGAGGTCTCCATCTTTGTTCATTAAGCACTTTGGGTTGATCATTGAAACACTTTCTACTGTTCAGATTCGTGGAGTACAGGGCTTTCTTTGATCAAAAATGACAGCGTTGTTCAAGGAGAACTGTTCTGGTCAGCTCAGTGTTAATCATCCTGTCAAACACATCATAAAGAGGCAGGACTCCTCTCCTCCAGAAGCTCACCTGCAAAGCTGGATAAAAATCACCAACAAGCTCAAGTTGATGAACAACAGCCTGAATTATTCTATTCAATATTTTCTGTTTTGGTTTGAGTTTTGGAGGGGTTTTGGTGTTTGGTGGTGTTTTTTTTAATTATAGCAAAGTTTTCTCTTATCTCTTGGCCGGACTTAATAGCAAGGAAAGGAGAGAGGCAGGGCAAACGGAACAAATGTTCTGCTTGTAAGCTTTGCAGACGTGATTCCCACATTTCAAGTTGTATAATTAATTTGTTCTTCTGACATCTGGGCCTGGTCTAATGCCACTATCTCACCTAGAGAAAATAAGGCAAGACATACAGTAATTTATCTGGGAGCTTCCCCAGTGCACTGCATTCGTTTACATGGAAGAGACTACAGAGAAAATTATGGCCCTTTTCCCTCGATCAGAGGGCAGAGGAGCACGGTCACAGTGAATAATACCCATGCACCCAGCGACTGAGAAACCCACAGATACTGTGTTGTACCAAAGTGTCCAAGAAATCTGTTAAGGACATCGTATGGCAACATTTGAATCTCAGTGTTTGTGTAGAGCAATTTCTTCCCATCCTCAGTCACTCTCATGTTGATGGCAAATGAGCATGTAACAACCTCCAGCGTACCCTGGTGAAACCAGTTCCTTTAAAGCTGGCTCTTGCTAAGCCAGTGACAGCAATGCAGGGTCAGAGAGACCTCTGATGGGCTCTGCCTGGTTCCTTAGAGGAAGCACTGCTGAAATACAAAAATCGGATAACTTCATGCTGCAGAATTCGCACTTGATCTCTGCTAATTAACCAGCACTCTGTCTAGCAGCTCTCAATGTTCTTCTTGAGCAGGCTGAATGCTGCGCAGTGACAGCATCCCTTAACTACAGCGTCAGACCAAATACATGCATTAGGACTAGACATCTAAACAGCAAACGCCCACAAAGATGGGTGTTCCTTTCCTGCCATGACTCAGGCCTACACCACAGTAGTCTCAGAGAGCAGCAAGTCTGAAGTCCTGTGCTTCTCTGCCTGCAGGTCCCATAATTCAGTAGCAGTCTTAAATCTTGTAACGCCATTTAAAAGTGCAGTAATGATTTCTCCAGGATTTTGATTACTGTCCATGAGTGCTGGAGCTACTGATACCCTCAGTATTAGTGGAGGGTAGTGGCTGTGATATTTGTCCCTGCCTAAAACTACTGAAAAATAGGCTAAGGGAAGCTGCCTGCCTTATGTGACAAACTGGAGTCATCTATAGCTTACACTGGTCAATCCAAGATGAATTTACAAAGCAGAGCCTACGCTCATGTGACTGCCATCATTGGAACAGACATTTTTATAGTATTGAAAAAAGTTATTTCAAAAATAACATCTTACAAAACAGTCCAAAATGTGTCATTTTCTCTGTAATGCTCCTTAAAATGCATTCCTTGTAGGATATCATCATAGCACCAGCTGACTCCAGAATATACTTGTATTGTTCGCTTGTCCCCTGTCTCACCTGCTGTTTCTCATAAAGTATTCAGGGAAAGGGCTGCAATTTTCTTATTGTTATTCCTTGAACATTAGAATCTCACACTGCAGGAGCACAAGTAAATAGTTTCTGGGGTGTTGGCTAAAAGTACCACAGGCTGAGATTTCTTTGCAGATACTAGGACAAGTTCTTAAGCTTTTCACTAAGAAAAAAGATAGATCATACTCAGCTCAAATATTATTTCAAATGAATACAATTCATTGGGGTTTTTTTAGGTCAATGATCTCAATGGATAAATGCAGTTTTAAACAACCCCTCTCAGAAATTTGTTAATGAAAACTTTCTGGTTTTCCCACTAAATCTTTTACTCAATAAAATCTAAAGAAAATGTTTTAACTCAGGACATCAACTTGAGTATGAATACTCTGGCTTTTAGAGGCATTTTGAGTCACAGCCACACTAAAATGTATTTTTCTGCTGCAACTGCTCTGTGGGAACCATAATGTTCAAGAAGAAAAACCTCACAGAAACTCTGCAGAAAAAACTCACTCCAGGAAGAAAGGAAGGAGGGAAGAACAAGAGATGTCGGAGTAGGGTCATCCTCACCTCTCCAGCTATCTGACATTAAAACTGCTAAGGAGAAATATGTTATGACAGCCTTCATGCTTTCACAAAGGTAATAAATCCAAAGAAAATGGTCCTGCCTCTAAGTTTCTGTGAACCATGACAAGTTTGGGAAAACCTGTTTCTCACCTTGCTGAAGGCATCAGTTTCAGATCTAACAGCATCAAGAAACTAGAGCTTACGTAGTCTCAGTGTTTATACTATCAAGGTCTTTGGCTAAACATTGAATAGTACTAGATGCAGGACAGAATCCCCTGCAGTGTATCTTTCCAGTTTGATTTTCAGACCTATGTCCTGAGGTTTCCATGAAGTTTTGCAAAGCTTCAGACACCCCACATTTCCTGAGCGTTTCTGAGATTGTGTCAAAGCCACAATGAAGAGCAGTAAATTACATTAAAGGCTGCTCTCCAGAAAACAGACCTCTAGCTATGTCATCAAACAAAACTAAGTAGCTTTGACATTATTTGGTGCATACTGACTCTTTCTGTCCTCTTTTCCTCCCAGTGCTTACAATTTGATTGTTTTTCCAGGATAATCTGAGAAGTGCAGTCAGGGTAACTGATTTATAACACTGCAACTTCTCTTACCATCTGAAGACAAGCAAATGTTTGACCTTTTCCCATCCTCCACAGGTTCTCATAGATAATTGCTAATAGCTCTGAGGTTGATACTGTTCCCTAAGTGCCCTGGGATGAATCAGCCCAGCCAATTTAAAAACATCACATTTATCTAGTTATTTTCTAACCTCTTCTTCCTAATCTAGACAGAAATCTTCCATGAACATCAGTGGTGTTAAACATATTGGCCTCTGGATCACCATTGCCATTTTCATTGTCAACCAAAGCCAAAAAAGCATTTATCTGCTTTATCTGTCTTCTAGCTGATAGTGGAAGAATTAAAATTCCCAATAACTCTGAGGATCTCTTCCTGGAACTGTTTTGTTTTTCTTACCCTTCTTTCCTTAGAATTATTTTTTATCATCACCAGGTAAAAAAAGGAGTGCTAGGTCAAGGTATATTTTAAAAGATCTCTGCACTAAGCAGTGATCTACTTACCCTCTTATCTCTGAGAAAATGCTTTCTCCTCTGTTGAGTAAAGATCTGTGAACAGGAAAACATTTTACCTGTTAATTTCAGGAAAATCATCCTTAAACAAAGTTAAAACTTTTATTCCTTTTATTTTCACCTGATTTGGGGAAAAAACAAGTTGACCTACATGTACTGTCATTTATAGCTATGTATAGAATTATTATAGCTTTCTCTCTCCAAATGTCTTTAGATCAAAGACATAATTAATTTTTTATCTCTTTTATTTTTGTATTTTGGACTCAGTTTTGTATGTGAGGAGATTACCTCTCACACCTCCTGGCATGAGCTACTCCAGGGACAGAGAGTTGTGAAGCCATCTTCACTAAATAACTCCTCTGGATTCAGAGTGTCCTTGCAGAATCCATTGAAAAGGGAGACAGATGAGCATCACAGTATTGTAAGGCTCTGGGCATCTCCAAGAGCTACATCAACCCAAAATCTTCAACTTTGCCTCTTTACATTTTATATATTTTCCTTTATAGCCAGATCTTCGCTCCGGGGACTCACAGGGGAAGAGCTCAGCAGCGAGGGGAAGACAGAGGGATGAAGGAAAAAGCCAAGAGTTCCATATCTGATCAAACCTGTATGCTGAAGCCTGACCATATCCCCATGTTCGTAAACAAAACTGTTTCAGGAAAATAAAGTGTGGCATAACCAAGTCAGTAAGCCCCCCTCCCTGCAAGTCTATCCTCCTTGACTGGTCGCCCATGCCAGCTCCCAGTCATTCTTCAGTGTTCTATCTACAAGGATTTAAACTTTGAAGTGTGATCTAAAAGGTGTGAGAGACAGACTGACATACACCCTGATGTGATAATCCAAGAGAACAGCAGCCTTTTAAATGTGGCCCCAGGAAATCAGGCACCAAGGTATGGTCAGCTTTACAGGCTAAAAACAACTAACCTCGCAGAGAAAGTAAAAAAGGTGATGATCTGGCAGCAGCAAACTGAGCTGTGGACCAACACTAGTGGGGTGCTTAGCACCCATGATACAGAAGACAGAGTGGGTGTTGATCCCCAGCAGACAAGAGCCTGCCCCAAAAAGGGAGTCTGAACAAGCCGTGAGAAATAATGTCAAAGCAATAAACAAGAGCAGAGAGGGGAATGAAGGATATGGTGCAGGTCTCCAAGACACGCCTTTCCCTTAAGAGCGGCAGCCCTGGGACCACATGGGTCAGCAGTCTGATGGAGGAGGAGGCACCACCAAGGTTAAGGGAGTTTGCATGGAAGCGGGGAGTGGCAGCTGGGCTCCTCTCAGAGCTTCTCTTGGCATTGTTGGCCTTCTGTGGCAACATCAGCCAGGCTTTAAAAGGCTTCTAAGCTCCAAAAGAGCAAGCTTTATTAGAACACAAGCTGAAGTGAATTACTTTTAAAGTAGGTCAGGCAAGAAAAGAAATCGGAAGGCTCTGAAAAGCATACCTTTCCCATCTCCCTGCTGTGAGCCTCCCACCGATGTCCTGCTGCCTCGCCTCTGTGCTGGGCTCTCCTCTCCCAGGCATCTGTGCACAACAGATTAACAATGGTCAGTGAGCAGTTCCCATCATAGACAGACATTAGCACAACCATGTGCAAACAACCTACCCACCTATGACAAATAGTTTTCCCCTGAAGAGTCCTGCATGTCTCCTCTTGAGCATCCAGACAAGTGGTAGCTATTTCCATTGGTTTGGGTTCAGGCAACTCATCTTGCTCCAGGCCTTCTGGGCAAGCTTCCACCTCAGGCCTGCTTATGATCCTCCCTTTTGGAAGGGTATCTGGGAAAGCACGTGGCCATCAGGAGCGACAGCATCACACAGCAATGACGTTAATGCTTGTAATGCTACTGATGTTTCCAGCTTCGTTTTTAAGAAGCAATGACAGCTCCAACATCCCCAAATCACAGCGTTTTCTGCTTTGCCTTATCTATCCGTGCACACATGCAAATCCACAGAGACTTTGACATCAGCTTTTAACAGGGCTCGCAGTCTTCTGTCAGATAAAATGTCAGGATGTGATCTACCATATTTCACTAGTGCTTTTCTGGCATTTAATTTAATAACAGCTAAATATCAAGTGCTTACTATTTTGATGCTGTGTTCCATCAACTGTTGAATTAGAAATAATGAGACAGGCCTAAATTTGTGATGCATGGTAAACTGTCTAAACTAATCTCAGTTGCACAAGTGGCCGACATCTAGTGATAACTGGTTTAACAGATGATCATCTGTCCTATCCTCTCTCACAGAAATAGGACTATTAATGAAGGACAAGTTCACTTAGACTTTAAAAGTCATAGAATCATAGACTCTCCTGAGTTGGAAGGGACCCCTAAGGACCATCAAGTCGAACTCCTGGCTCCACACAGGACCAGCCCAATCAGAGCAGATGACTGAGAGCATTGTCCAGACCCTGCCTGAACTCAGTCAAGCTCAGTCCTGTGGCCCCCTCCCTGGGGAGCCTGTTCCAGTGCCCGACCACCCTCTCAGTGAAGAACTTTGTCCTGATATCTAACCTAAACCTTCCCTGATGCAGTTTCATGCCATTCCCACGGTTTCTGCTGCTGGTCACCAGAGGGAGAAGATGAGAGCCTGCCCCTTCGCTCCCCCTCATGAGGACACTGTAGGCCACAATGAGGTCTCCCCTCAGCCTTCTCTTTTCCAGACTGAACAAACCAAGGGGCCTCAGCCTCTTGTCACACGTCTTCCCCTCTAGACCCTTCACCATCCTAGTTGCCCTCCTTTGGACACTCTCCAATAGTTTTATGTCTTTCTTGTACTGTGGCGCCCAAAATTGCACACAGTACTCAAGGTGAGGCCGCACCAGCACAGTGTAGAGTGGTACAATCACCTCCCTAGACCTGCTGGCAACGTCATGCTTGATGCACTCCAGGATACAGTTGGCCTTCCTGGCAGCCCAGGCACACTGTTGGCTCATGTTCATCTTGGTGTCAACCAAGACCCCCAGGTCTGTTTCAGTGTGGCTGCTCTCCAGCACATCATCCCCCGTCTGTCTGTACAGCCAGGGTTGCCCCTACCCAAGTGCAGAATCCAGCACTTGTTCTTGTTTAACTTCATGTTGTTGGTGATTGCCCAGTTCTCGAATTTGTCCAGGTCTCTCTGCAAGGCCTCACAACTCTCAACGGAGCCCACAGCTCCTCCCAGTTTAGTATCACCTGCAAACTTGCTCATGATTCCTTATAGTCCCACATCCAAGTAATTTATGAAAATGTTAAAAAAAATGGCCCCAGAATGGAGCCCTGGGTCACCCCACTAGTGACTGGCCACCAGCTCAATGTAACCCCATTAACTATAATTCTTTGGGCATGACCTGCCAGCCAATTACTCACCCATCGTATTAAGTTTTTGCCTAGCTGTACGTTGGCCAGTTTGTCCAGAAGGATACTGTGAGAAACAGTATCGAAAGCTTTACTGAAGTCTAAAAAGACAACACCAGCTGGCCTCCCTTGGTCAACAAGATGGGTGACCCTGTCATAAAAAGAAATTAAGTTGGTCAAGCAGGACCTTCTCCCCATGAACCCATGTCGGCTGTGATCAATGACTGCATTGTCCTTCAGGTGTTTTTCGCTAACTCCCAGCATAATTTTCTTCATAATCTTACTAGGCACTGAAGTAAGACTGACAGGTCTGTAATTACCAGGGTCCTCTTTCTTGCCTTTCTTGAAAATCAGAACAACATTTTCCGGCTTCCAGTCAACTGAGACCTCTCCAGATTCCCAAGACCACTGAAAAATAATTGAGAGAGGTCTCGCAATGACATCAGCCAGCTCTCCGAGCACCCTGGGATGAATCCTGTAGGGCCCCATGGACTTGTCTGTCTTTTCTAGATCTATAAATAAATTTTGATTCACCATAAGGATCGTTTTTTGTTTTTTTTCCTGTTCTGCTATTATAGACTCTTTCATTGACTTTAACTGGCATTTTGTATATATGACAAGCCTTTGCAGCTTCAGGTATACCGCTGAACTTCTAAGGTGGTTAAAAAGTTCCATGTGTGTTTCAATTTGCCATCAGCTCTAAATCTAGCAGGCTCCTCAATCCAGATTGCTCCTTAGAAGAGCTCCTTGCACCTGCTGTAGCAACCACCCAGTGCTGCTCCTGACAGGAGTCAACCCACAGGGGTGAACAGTTGCTCTCTTAGAAAGGACTTTCCAAAATTACCTTCGCAGAATTTTAAAGTATTAAAAGTATCTGCCCTAAAAGAAATCCTGTCTCTGTATCCTCACTCTGTGACTGAGTTTCAGCCTGCAACCTTTATCTGATGGACTCAAGCCAACTATCCTCTGGCAGATTTAAAGATGGCTTATACATATTCTGCTGGGTCAAATCTAGAAATTCTCAATGAACTGTAATTCATCCATAAATAAAACCTGTTGCTAATTTTTCCTTCGTATCTTTTATTAGTGACCACCAACAAAAACTGAAACGTTATGAGTGATGACAGTAATATAAAGAGGCAGAATATTCCAGATATGTTTTTCTAAGCTCCATTGCTTTTGAAAACAGGATAACTCGGAGACAACAAATTAATTCTTGAAGTCTGCCAATCAATTCTGTCATTTGCTCGCCAGTGTACCAGATTTAAATCTGCCAGGCCAGACAGCAACTGCATGATGCCTTTATGGCTGAGAATGATGATGTGCTCCAGATCAAAAGACCTTTTACAGGAGAAGAAAAATAGGTCACCTGTAAGTGCAGGTAACAGGGTCTGGACAAAATTATCTGCTGTAGATAAAAGGTGGTTTTTGGAGCAGAAATTAATTTCCAAGGCAAAACAAGTTATATAGTTTCAAGACATATATTTACAAAAGTAAATAAGATTGCTTAATAAATGGTCTGTGACATGCTGCACCCTAGCGTGGGATGGCACAAACCCTGTACGGGTGGGGCTGCAGCGTACCCCCGAAAATGGGCTCCGTGTTGATCTTTGTCACCCCCTCAGGGAGCCGGAAGGTGAATGCCCGCAGCAGGTCGGCAAAGAAAATGAAGAGCTCAGTCCTCGCTAGATGCTCCCCCAAACACACACGGTGCCCTGCAGAAGGAAAGACAAAGGACAGTGAATAAATTACCCTGACCTCAAAAGCAATCGTATTCATACTCACACAAAGCAAAGGTATTTTTGCTGAATCTGGAATTTCTTTAGGACTTAATGCAATCAATAACAGAAAACTTAATGTAATTCTTCTTTTAAAGAATCCTATCTGCAGCTATAGATAACCGTGCAGCCCTTCTGCTGAGTTTCGCTTCAATTACCTGAAAAACCTCATCTTCATTTGACTGACAACTTTAAAGGAACTTGTTCAATTGTGTAAATGAAGAATAAGGACTTGCTCTCCCTGGAAGATGCCGTGCTCCGGTTTTGTATGCATAAAGCGTCAGCACAGCTGCTTGCAAGTACTTTCCAAATGTGCATCTGGTGTTGAAATTCATGCCCCAAATCAACAACCGTGATCATTAGCAGAGAATTTCCTTCTAAAAATAGGCCAAGTTAGATGTATATATTTGTCAGGACATCTCTGAGTTTCCACGTTACTATTTGTTCACTAGAATAAATGTTTATAGTTGGATTGGGAAATGTTACTGAACACAATCATGTTGATTTTATCACTGTTTTCCAGAAAGAGGTTTGAAATAAATGACCAATGGGTTTTTGGTAGACATCTTAATTCTGCAGTCCCAATCCAAATCATTAATATTTGTGCTGTCAGTCCATTTACCTATTGAGAATGGTAAAAAGGCTTCTTGGCTCACAAAGTTTCCATCATTATCCAAGAAGTGACCAGGATTGAACTGTCGAGGTGTTTCCCACTGCTCTGGGTCATACAAGGACGAAGGAATATTTGGAAGAACTATGGTGCCCTGAAAGGAGAAAACCACTAACTCAGTTCTGGGTGTCAGTCCTCCCCAACAGTCAGAACCTGCTAGGTGAGCCCAGTGTCAGTCTGCTTTCAGAATTCAGTGTTGGGCGCTGGTAGGTTCATCTCCCCAGTAGGAACTGTGAGGAACATGGCAGAATGCCAGTCCAAGTCTGACAATGGAAGTGGCCATGTCAATAGAAACTAACAACTTTATTTGTGTAAGTCCCATTTTCACTTCTAACATTAGAAGTTTCTGTGATTTAGTCTCTCCATCAGAGCTAGCTGCAAACCTTCATGCTTCTCCCTGGATCTTTTAAAGGTGTTCTGCAAGCAAAAATTCAGTCAGAAATATTTCCAATGTCTTCTCAGCACAAATCAATCACAGTATCCTTCAGTATCAATCTCTAAGGTTTTGTCTTCATTGGTTTGTCAAAACCCTTGCTAAAATCTCCTTTTCCATCCAGGGGCATCCTTCACTACTGATTACCCTCTCCCAAGAGCTACGTCACTCAACTCAGCCTGGCAGATGGTTTCTTGCCCTTGTTCCCATGCGGGCTATGACCCAGAGGTATCCAGCTCCACTGCTGTTGAGGAGAAGACCATGGCACAAATAGATTTGAGTCCACACCTTGCTCTACTGATGCAGGAAAGGTCTGTAACAACTGAAAAACTGTGTCTGTACCTTTTTGAGGGGAAAGCTGAGCAATGTAGTGTTCCTCACACACACTCTGGGCATGACAACTGAGACAATATTGCTGAAGCACTGAATCTCATGAACCACAGCATTTGTGTAGGGCAGTTCTCTCCGATCCTCATAGCAGATCAACCGTGAAGGACTCAGAACAGCATCCAGCTCCTTCTGCACTTTCTCTGTGAAGAAATATTCATCATTGTAGGTGGAAAAATATATCAAGCATTTTCCACTAATTTCATTTCCAAAGACATTTCCCATTTACAACTACAACGACAGCAACAAAATTAGTGTAAAAGCGTAAGTAACTTTTATAAAGAAAATAAAAGTAGCAGTGTTCCCACAACTTAAAATATGGGAGTTCTACTTCTGGGTCTGAAGTTATTGGATTGTACATTAAGAAAAGACATTGTTGCTCAAAAGTTTAGAACTCTTAAAGAGTTGCCTTACTAACACTTAAATGCAAGAGAACTGATTTATCTTTGTGTTCTCTTTTGGCTAGGCACCTACAGCCAGTTAGAACTGCTAAGCTGGGCCTTAAAAACCTAATTCCTACTGAAAGGAAATGGTTCTTATGCAGGATGTCTGCTACATGAAGCAGTGCCAACTAGAACAATGTCCAAACACCTTGAAAGAATCTGGATCTTCTTCTTGGCACCTGCCTTTTGATCAAGAATAGCATGATTTAAATTACTTATTGCACAGGAGCACTGGGAACATTAACAAAAGTATAAAATTTATTTTGTAAACATCAAGAGAGGCAATACACACATAATAAAAATGTCCTGGATTTTTAACAAATGATCCTGCCTTTTCCCAGGCCCTTTGAAGCAACACTAAGATGCAGGGAAGTCCATTCTGCACGGATCAGTGTGTGCTCATTCACACCAAGGCTGCTCAGCGACTGCCAGCGGTTCCTTCACAAAACTATGTTAGGTAGACACTGACAACAGCGGTGTAAACACCTTACAGGATTTAAAATTTATATCCAGAAAGGTTTTTTTGTAAAGTAAATTTCCTCCTATGAAAACTATCTGGGAAAATCAAGCACTACTACTTCAGGATCCAGTATAGTTTGAAGCGGTCAGTCACTGTGAAGTATAAACACACACCTCTGTTCCAGTAGTTCAGAGAACAAGGAGAGCCCAATCCAGTGATTAAGCAAAAGGCCAAACTTTTCCATATGGTACATAATGGATCTGCATAACATTGTCGTTGGGTACCAACACAGGCAAAAGTAGGAATGGGTTTGAAAAGAAGCCACCAATTAAATGAGGACGGACATACTGGTGTCAGTTCATTATGAGAGTCTAGATGCAACGTATGACTCAAGAAGCCCGGGAAGGATCATTCTGCACATACCCTGCTTTCCCAAGTATGTACAAGGTATTATATTTAGATAAATAAAATTATTTAGGTGAGTCAGTGCTTTCATAACTTTAATTACATTAGGTGATAATAAACCTGCAATAACACAAGATGAAGTAGACCGTCTTGTCTGATAGTTACGAGTTGAGCAACTCTTTCTTATCTTCATCTCTTTCCTCCATGTGAAATCCTGTTCTCCTCTGGGTATTTGCACATACTCTGCTATCTAACAATGAGATTTCTTTTATCCAGCATAAGAGATCATTTTTTCTTTGGTTTTCATTTAGTGGTCTATGACAGTTATTGGTGGTTATTTAAAAGCTAGACTTAAAAATAAACTTCTTAAATATACATAGACATAACAGATGAGCCATCAAATTCTCCTCCCAACTGGGATGATTTCTGTTGCAAGAAACTCAAATACAGCACAGAGTTAATTTAATCACAGATTAAATAGACAGCCTTATACCTTGGGATCATAAATGGACTGATGGACCTTTAGGTCAATTTAGATCTTCACTACTTCTGTGACCTACAGAGCCCAAGGAAGGGCAGGGCTCCCTGTAGACCCCATCACTGATGCTCAGCCAATACAAAGGAGAATTGAAGTAAGTTTCCAAAGAGTGACATCCCTACTATCACACATCAGTTTCTGGTTAAATATTTTCAGACATCAGTCATGTTTATGACTAAGACAGAACCCAACTCACTTTCCTGAAGTACCCTCAGCACCTCACAAGCGGCTGCAGCAGTGGCCGCTGTTCCTTCAAGGATTATGTGTGTTGCTTCCCAAACAGCATCTCCAGTCCTCTTACTCCACTGACTACCCTACCACAGCCTTCATTTCCCCAAGGCCCTCAACCCCTCCACCTCAATCAGCTGCAACCTCCCATACATATACAACCTCCCAACTTCCCAAACTGTTAACTCTTCCTGGGATCTGCCTTGTGCTTGTGACTGCTGTAAGAGCCTGTACACAGATACTCTCAATCTGCCAATGCTGCCCAACGCAGCTCTACCAGTACAAAAAGGTCCATGTACTGTTAGCCATATACCAGTATCTAGGAATAATCTCTGATCCATGAAAATGTTATGCCTTGGCTGTTGTATTGCATCAGAGATATTTATGATGTGCTTATCCGCTCACCTTGGACGTCTGGATTTGCCACCATATAGAGTAGGCCCCAGTTCAAAGTAGTGCTTGCGGTCTCTGATCCACCCAAGAAAAGGTCATTTATAGAACAAACCATGTTGTCTTCATTGTATGTAGAGCTGGGTTCATCTTTGGACTGCAAATGATAAGGAAAAGTAGAGGTTTATACATGAAAGTTAGAAAAAACAGAATAGGTTTAAATGTGATTTTATCACTGGTTCCAAGCTGCAGTATGTTCTACCTATAGTACAACACAGAGAGACTGATAAAGAATATTAAACACCAGAAAATACTACCGATATGAAACGCTAACATTTCATAAATGGACAAGCCATGTTTACTCCACTCTTAATCATTAAGCTAAATCACATCATCTCCACAGAAAAGGATTGTTGGCTTAATTGTGCAAATAGTGGTACATTTAGAATGCTTCATAAGTAAATGTTCGTCTGAAGATGTGTACCAGCACGTCATTCTTTGTGACTGAAGTCATATTCCATCAGTTAGTTTTTCTACCAAGCAATACAGTGATCAGGTAATGAACACTGGGCTGTCAAAAGTCCTTAGCCTGTGGTATTCAGGCACCTTCTCCACTACAAGGCCACAATGACTCACATGCAGCTGCGCTGGGGTTTTACAGTTTTCAGTTAGAAGCGTGAGGACATGTATGTATACGCTGAACCCATGAAAAAGTATTGTTATGGTTTGAGGGAAATCGTTGCCTAAATTTAGGGAGGTTGTGCTCAGGGGTCTTAAACCTTTCGTTCGACAGTGGAGCAATTGGAAAGAGGGAAGAATATTTTTTCCCCATTGCAATAGCATCTAATCTTTTTATATTGCCATTGCGTACCTATTACGGACAGTTCAATTTTTTTTAATAAACAAACTTGAATGATTTCCACCCAACAGAGTCCCAGAAGACCTCACCGAACAATTTCTGGTCCACTGATGTTCAAGTCTCCTAAATCTCACAACAGCAGTGCAAGACTCTAGAAGCAGTTAAATGCTTTGGAAGACCAGATGCGTTAATATTGTGCCACTATAAAAAAAATTTAAACAAGTGGATCCAAGGAACTAGAAGTCAGATAAGATGACATCTACCCTGGACCTAAAAATAGAGCAGCTGATATGGAAATCAATTAATAAAGAATTACCAGCTAGAAATACAAATTAACGTAATTTATTATGATATAAAAAACTGATCTTGGCAAGGAGATCTGATCTGATTCTTTCATTACCATCTTAGATGATAATGACAGTTTCACAGTCCCAATATACTTGGAGTTCCGCAAGATAGTTGCTTTAGTTCCCCACAATAATAAAAAAACCCAAGCCCTATGAAGGATTTATAAGACACTTGCTAAAAGACTAAAGAGCTGGCTGACAAAAAGAGCTAACAGAACTTTTCCCCTGGATGTATGTCTCCAGTGGGATCGAGCACAGCAGCAGAGCCAGCTCAGGCAGTTCACAAGGCAGACAGTGGTCCAGGATGTCAGAGCAGTTTTGTCTGTGCCAGGAGAAGCAGGATGGGTGCCAACACCCTGACGAGAGTGCAGTGCTCTCTGTTGCTGCAACCAGCACACGACCACGGCAGAAGGGGCACCGGCTGTCCCAGCAGGGCAGCACTGCCACCCAGGAGCAGCAGTCACTACCCACTTCTCCAGAGCTGCAAGATTGGATACCCCCCAGCTTGGATATCTCGTTTGGCTCTCTGAGCCACTCTTGCCTTGTCATCCCCCTGTAACACCAGTCTCATCTTGTCACTTCCTCTCCCTTCTCCTTTTTCTTTCTATCACCAGGCAGAACAGGAGGAGAAATATGGCCTACTGCAGTGGAGAACAGCAGAAAGGAAGAGTGATTAAGTGGAGGTAGAACGAGTCACAGAGGAGAAGGGCAGCTGCTAGTGCAGGCATTAGGGAGAGGATCCAGTTCCCAAGAGATTCAGACAAAGAAAAAGTGATCCTGGTAAGGTCTAGAAAAGGGAGAGACGTGTGTCCCCGCTCACAGCTTATGCAAGCCTTCTACAGCCTTTCAAAACCCTGAGGATTCCTACCTTCCTCTGCTATGCCTGCCTACCCAAAATGCCCTTATTTGTCCCAGTTCCCTTTGTCTGCTTGCAACTTCACTGACCTTGGCACTCCCCTCTTCTCCAGCCTTGTCTGAAACTCCACTGACTCCTAGATTATTTCCCCACAAAACGCTCTCAAAATCCAACTGTCTTCTTGCAGCAACCTCTCTTGACAAACCCTTACCAGCCAAGCAATCTTATTCAGAACATCCCACTCTGTCTTACCAAAACCTTTCCGGTTCTCTTGTGGTCCGCTTAGAAATTCGGTAATTCTTTCCTGGAAGCCTTTTTTATCTTGGATCATTTTGTAACTTGCGCCAATACAAAAAAAATGCAGTGTATTAACCTGCCCTTGAATGAAAGAATTGCAAGGTGCTGTAGCATATCAATAATTAGAAAGGATTTAGCAAGTCCCTGATTACTGGAATTACATGAGGATGTCTATGAAAGGTGAGAGATTGTGATAGAAGGGCTCGGACCAGATAGTTTAATGGGCCATTTCACCTTACTCCCCATGACGGTATGATCAGGCAGAACAAATACTTACTTTTTCAATGCAAGCCAGGTAAAAGTCAATGAAATCCTGTAATTCATCTGGTATCCCACGCTCCATGTGCATTCTGATCTCTCTCCTTGCAAAAGAGCTCAGGAGATCACAGCAAGCCAACACCTTCTTATGAGGACCAGGGAGATGGCACATTAGCCAGGGGAAGATTTCATAGACCTGCGGGAGTGACACACAAGAGGTACCACAAAGTCTCTAGCACTAGAAAATACATTTTTAGACCTACTAAAATGAGAGGGTAATATTCATGTTAGCTTGTGGGTTTGGCATCATTAGTAAAATACTCTGACAAAGACTATGCTTACGTCTTCAAGTTGTGAAGCAGTACACTATAGAATTTGTAGCTGTGTTGATGGTAAGATTCGGAGTTACATGTGCTTTCAGCTCAACCACAATTAGAATTATTGTAATTAGAACAAACTGTATTAATCTATTTAATTATTCAATTCAGTGACAACGAACTGGATTCAGACATTTAAAAAGTGAGATCCTCCTGCCCTCCAGTGGAGAATATCGGGAAGGAAAAAGCAAACCCGTTGCAAACCCTCACCAGGAGGTACAAAAGCAGTTGATAGAACCTGGAACAAGGGCCGACTGCCAGCGGCTGGTGTACAGACCCGGTAATCCCACAAAACAGTCTCTACTAATAGAGCAAAGGGTCCTCAATAAAACTTGAAGCATCTGAAACACAGAATAGCCGAGAAACAGCTACCTGACGTTTTTAAGTGCTCTCTTTTAGGAAAACAGAAGGGGTTAGCTGACACAACCAGACTCATTTTATCCTTCTCTCTAACTCTTCAGGAAAATCTGTCTGAAGAACAGCTGCTTTCTACCTCCTCTGATAGCTAGAAAGTTCATTCTGATTTTCAGCCTATATTTGTGCCCGAGGAAGTTGTAGACATTGTTCTTGTAGCTGCAGTGTGTTTTCTCTTACTAGTTCTTTTCCTGCTTGAAACATAATCTCATAATTTATTTATCAGCAGAAGTTTTAGCCTTTCTCAGCCTTCATTTCACTGAGCTCTTTTCATACTCCTCTAATTATACCACAGAAAGCACGTTATTAGGTGTTCGCTGGAGTCTGGCTGAATCAGACCATACTTCTGTCTTTTTGGAAAGTTAATTTTGTTGTCAGACATCCAATTACCAATTAATAATTGCCTTATCACAGAAAGGTAGTACTCCACCTCTCAGTAAATTCACATAGAACTTCATGTTCTTTTTGTTCAGTGCCATCTGTGGTATTATTTTTTTTTCTTTCAAAATCTGTTCAGAAGCCTTACATACAACTGCGGTCTGACTAATCATATACGGTTGCCCAGACTACACGCATTCCTACTCTCAAACGCATTCACTTTCTGGCTACTATGGCACCCTAACTGCATGTGGAATTCAGCTGTCAATGTTCAAGACAGGTACTGAGTCCATCCACCTTCCTGGCTACCAGTCCTGCCAAAACTCCTCCTCCATTTCTGGAGGGGTCCAGTTCACAGAGTTCTGCCATCCAGTGCCTGGCAGCATGGAAAACAGTTAGGAAATGTGGCTGTGGATGCAGCAACATCCACTTTTTACGTGATAAGAAAGTATTTCCTATTTTGCATCCATGAAGTGGTAAGATTGCAGCCCTCCCTCTGGAATGGTTTGAACCCTCATTATTTCCCAGAACAGCATCCTATTCATTGGACTAAAGCAAAGCTAGGATAGAAAGGAGAGAAGAAAAGGAGGTATAATATTCTCTATCTCAAAAGCAGGTCTTGCCTGCCACCACTATACACAATTTACAGGATCAAAGCTAGGCTGCGCAAAAAGGAACCCGATTGTAAGTGAGAGAAAGTTCCATGGGGCATGGGGAGGGAATCTCTTTATTACAGGGATTACTTACATGTTTTACATTAAGAAGCTACTGCATAAGATGTATGGGACAACTTCAGAAGTGGAACCAGAACTTAAACTCACAGGCAACTTTGAATATACTTCTATGTAAAGCAGGCTGCTTCTAGTGTCAGTAAGTCCTTGACTCTCAGAAGAGCACTGTTTTGATTGCCGAGCCTGCAAGTATATTTGCTGGCTTAGCGTTTCCTGTTGTCTGCTGCCTGCATCTAGAGCTGCTCCTCCTCACTCAGGGTGAAGGAGGGGAATTTCACTGGGAAGTCTTACAGTCTCTACTTCTTAGAGAGGAAACGGAGATAAGTAGCCACAGGCAAAACACTTAGGTATTTGAATAATTCTTCTCTCTGTTGACTGTATATAAAACAGTGTCTAAACTTGGCATGTGAATCACATTTTTGGACCTGACATTTAGTATTTAACAATCATCATGCCCAAGGCAGGAATCTGTTGTGCATGGGGGTTGAGAAACCAAGTAACAAACATGACCCTGGAGCAGTCCATCAGCTTGTGCCTTGCTGCAAAGATTTAGGCACAAACTACCTTATCGCAATACTCAAACGCTGGACAATAGGTGCAAATGACCAAAGCTGGTATGTAGAGCTTTACCATCACACTGTGAGACAGCGCACTGCCCAGTGAAGCTGCATGAGACATCACTCACCCATTCAAAAACTTTTGCCTAACACGTACTTCTTGAACCTGTATTTCTCACTTTGTCATATTTGGAAAAAGACAACAGATCATTTACTTACATGATGAGTAAAGCTGCCTACAAATTTGAATATATGCTCCATGGCCCTAATCAATTCATGGAAGGTTTCATCCTCTCTGGAGAAGCGATGTCCAAAAACAACAGCACAAATTACATTTGAAATGGAACGAACGAGAGGGAAAGAAGGATCCAGGGGTTTCCCTGCAACCATAATAATAAATGTCACTGTTAATGTCTCCTATTTTGCTTTAGTGAAATGAGAGAATATTATAGGTTATCCAAAGAACTTTCAAGAGAGCATTGCATTTCACAGAGAAGCAGCAACCTTCTTACAAAAGTGTAGTATCAAACTGATTCTTCACAACTATGGTGCAATCCCATAATCCCAGGAATGTGTGGCACCCTAAAGAAACACTGGATGTGGAAAATATTTTGTAACATGATAGAGCAAATTTAGAGGTAAGAAAAAAAAATTACTCATGCAAGTTTGCTGTCTGGCAAACTCAAAACAGGTCTCAAGCACAGGAAGGACTGTAAACGCTGTGGTCAAAGGAAAGCTGAGGGGAGAAGTGTAAGAAGAGAGGCAGCCTTATTCAGCATGAACATAAATACATGCAAGGCTACTATATTTTGTCTGACCATGCTAGAGATGTACAATCTCCAGTAAGATAAAATGTCATAAACTCCTTTCAACTAATTGTGTCAAAAAATATAACTAATTTTAAAGCAATTACTTGAAAAACTAATCTCAAAAACTCTATTTTGTGACTCCAGAATAAATGACTATAAACAACTATATTTATGTTTGTACTGATGCAACTGTCCAACAGCCAATGCACAATTCTGATTAGCAACTTAATGTTCTTACTTCCTGCACACATGTTCACAACTCAGTCTCTCCTAGTTCTTAAACCTTGGGATTGGGCTAGCTTTAATTACTTATAATTGATACGATGCTAGCCACAGCATATCCTGAGTTACAGTGCCTTTGCATAATAATCAATATTGGGAAATCCAACTCACATGCTCCTAACTGGGTTGATCAGGATAAAATGTTGTAATGAAGATTAGATTCTAGTCATTGCTTTACAGAGCGCACGCAAATGGTGTTACAAGACTTAATTCATCAGCATTGATAATGTGTCCATATCTTTAGGCATCAGCACCATATATGAGCCAGCAACATGCCCTTGAGATGAAGGCGGATGACATCATGCTGGCCTGCATTAGGAAAGGCATTGCTGGCAGGTCAAGGGAGGTGGTCCTTCCCCTCCGATCAGCACTGGTGAGACCCATCTGGAGTGCTGGGTCCAGTTCTGGGCTCCCCCGTACAGGAGAGACATCACCATATGAGAACAAGGTGATCAAAGGGCCACAGGACAATTAAAGGAATCAACCATCCTATAAAAGATAGACTGCAAGAGCTGGGGCTGCTTTGTCTGTAGAAGAGAAGGCTCAGGGAAGTACTTTAAATGTGTATAAACACCTGATGGAGGGGAATAAAGAACATGGAGCTTAGACTTTTCTTGGTGGTATCAAGTGAGGCAATGGGCAAAAATTGATATACATTAAATTCTGCCTAAACATAAGAAACCTTTTTACTGTAGGGTTGATTCAACAGGTTACCCGGAAAGGTGGTGAAGGCTCCTTTCTTGTAGTCCTAACTGGACTCAGCCCTAAGAAACCTGCACTGGTTGACCCTTCTTTGAGAAGGGGTTAGACTAGACCACCTTCAGAGGTCCCTTTCCTCTTTAAGCATTCTATGATACAAACAGTAAATAAGCCTGAATTTTCCTTCCCAATTTTAGTAATTTTGTAAATAACTTTGAACAAGAATAATCTCCCACTGAGTTTGAAAACACAGAAGTAGTGTCTTTGCATTTTCTGTACATTCCACATAGACACTGTAAGACCCTGCATACTCTCTCGTGGAACAAAATCTGCCCTTGATTTCAGAGCAGGACAGAGAAGTTCATACGCTGAAGACATCAGACTAATGAAAAAAATTAATTGGTATTTATTGCAGAGATACCTTTCATACTTGCAAAGAAGTCTACCAGATAGCGGGCCTCTTCTTGAATTCGGTGCTCCAGACTTCTTTTCCCCAGCCCAAGGTTGTGTAGAGTCCTCAGGGCAAACCTTCTCTGCTGCTTCCAGGTGTGACCACTTGCCAATATAATTCCTGCATTCATTCAAGAAAGAGCTCTTTATCATGCTAATATTTGTTATAGACAAAGACTACAGTAAGAGAGTTACTAACCCACAGAATATAATGAAACTATTGCATTGCCTATGAACACAAAGACACAAAGGAACAGCTGTGGCGTGTAAGCATGTAGGCAGGACTAAAATGGTCAAACTCAACTGGGTAATAAGGCAACTTGCAGGATTAATCTTCCTCCAAGACAAGCAGTTATCTCATAATGTTTGCCAGCTGCTTCTCTAGACATTCTCTGAAGGCTTGCCTCCCACTCTCTTCTATGCTTGGAGCTCACCTGACCAGAGTAATGATTCTCAAGGTAAGGGAAAAGGGGGAAGAGTTCTGACTGTCCACAGTCAGGGAGAAAAGTTCCTGTCCACAGAGCAGGAAAGTTCAGTATCTGGGCCTTGTGACAAATATCTTCAGAAGAAATAAACGTCATATACTAACAGTATCTTTAGTGTGGTATATAAAAATCACAAAAGACTGAAACAAATTCAAATTAGAAATATGTAAGGGATTAGATTTCATTAAAATCAGTCAAAGACCCAAACAAAATAAAGGTAATTTCATAATTCATATGTCCATGAAAATCGGGAGTTTGGGACTTTCCAGCGTGAGTATGAAACCTACAGCAAGGTTGAAACGGAAGTGCACTGAACATCTAGGTGCAGCTGTGAGAGCAAGAAAGTATCCACAAAAGGAAGGGAATGGGAAGAAGATCCCACCATCAAGCTCACTCTTCAATTGAAAATGTAATGGTAGGAGGCAGCAAGTCCAGGACAAGGAAGTGTGCTGTTTCCTGTTCCTCTTCCACTTCCCTGCGGCACAACCTACCACTGCCTCATCTCACCACCTCTGAATCTCCTCCAGTGAATATTTCACAGAGGACATTATGCATCTCTCTTCTTTTGCTGGTCTTTTCCTCCTCCTGCTATCCAAAGGCTATTTCACGCCTCCCTACTTTGCAGTTCACCTGGCAGTCATTCCTCATAGACAAACCCTGCTACTGTGGAACCTTTGGAGTGGTTACAAGCAACAAAAGAGCTGCAATTTGTCAAGACAATATTTACGGCAAGAAAATCTCACCTTTTTCATTGGATATTGCTCTGAAGAAAGGAGACTCTGGCCTCCCAGAAACATCTTCAGGGTGCATGGTCATACCATCCTTAACTGCTTGAAATCCATTCAGTACCACCACTGGGGCCCATCCAAACCATAAGGTGAATACGTTGCCATGAATTTTTGCCAGCTATAGATTGGGGAAAAGCCAGGAAAGCACAGATGAAGCCCCATACACTGCAAACAGACGACAAACCTGTATTTACACTGATTACAGGACAAGCCCTAAGGTGCAATGATGTTCTCCATCTTTCCTACAATTATCTGTGAGAAAGCATGAATGTCTTTTCCAGAATTCACTGTTGGAAAAAAACTGAATATTCCAGCTTTTCAGAGCCACAGACCCATGCCAAGAAACATTAGGTAGCTTTTATTCCTGTATATAAGCCGTGGCTCGGTTCACAATGATTCATGTGATGAAGACTATATGCATGAGTCTATTTAAAGAGGGTTTCTATCGTTTGTACTGGTAAAGTGGTGCAAGGGGAACACATAAAAGTCAGAGGAGTAAATACTTTGTAGAGACTGGACCAGTTACTTTCTTCTTTCCCCCCGCCCCTTTGCATATTTAGGTACTGGAACTTGAGTAAGACCATTTTGTCTCACAATGTCCTTGCTTCCTGCCTGAACCTGCCATTTGGTCAGAATAACTGGCGACGCTCCTCCAGATCGCAGTGACAGAAACCACTGGAGTTGTCTATTGAGAATCGTGAAGGCACTGGGAGAAGCAACAGAATGAAATAGAGGTGACTTTGTGCCCAGAAGTACTCCTCGAAATAAAGGTTTGGGGGTGTTTTTTAGATACTGCCAGGACAAACAAGCATACGCACACATAGTGCATCTTAGGTGTCTATTCACTGCTCAGGTTACAGTGCCATTGCTCCGAAAGCTAAAAGTCCATGCTGTGAAAGTTGGGGTTTTTTTTAAATAGTATTTCATTTCCCCTAACTTCAAATCTGATATATTATCCCAGAAGGTATTTAATCTTAAACAATATCATTTTTCACATGAATTTGTCAAATTCAGCGTTAAAAGTTGATGGGTTTAAGCATCGGAATGATTTTCACACATTCAGAACTTCCAATAGCAGTTTTCTGAGCTTGGCAAAGTACTTTATGCTGCAAGAACTTCTTCTTATTTTGCCAACCAAACCACCAGGTCCAAACCAAGCCAGGTGCAATATCACAGTGGCTAGTTAACAATCACAGTATGTCACCGATGTAGTTTTAGGAGAGCATTTCACACAGCAAACATGAGAAATGGGAAATTACAAAGACTTTTAAACAATTAGGAGTATCTGAAAATAAATACCTTCATGAGGAGATCACGATTAAACTGAAAGTTCTGCTGTATCAAGGTGCCAAAAATTGGGAGAGGGATTGGTCCAGGAGGAAGCCGTCTCCGTACTCGTTGCAGCTTAAAAAACTGCATAATTAGAAGAAATACAGCCAAGGCTATAAGAACTTGACTTATCGTCAACATTTTAATGGCTGCTTTTACCAGCTTGTTTTTATCGAAAATAGTCTATTGAAGGCATTAAGGCTGGCCACTCAACCAGCTTTTTCATAAGAGCTTAGATTTCATATGATAACTATTCTCCACCCCGAACCCTCCCTCTTCATTATCAACCACTCCCTTTCTGTCCCTGTCATTCTCATGCTCAAAAATATTTAAGAGATGCAAACTCCTCTCCCTCCTCTCATTCAGATTATATTTACCAAAGAGGGACCACAGGATTTGCAGGAATGATGTCTTAAAAGACTAGGGCCAAGACTTTCCAGGCAATGTAAAGACACATATCCATACGTAAGCTCTCCATCTAATTTTCTGAAACAATTGCAGATGGTTTGTGGTCCTACAAATACTTCATGAATGCTTTTAGAAAAGCAATAGCCATACATACAAATTAAGCATGCAAATGTAAGTGGATGTTAAATCTCGGAGTTTTTAAAATGTTTTGTATACATCCCATACATATGTATATCCAGTAATAGCAAGGCTGATAGAAGCTAAAAGCCCACATTTATCTCATTAGATACTCATATATGAGTATCTAATGTTTAGTACAAAAAGCAAAATTTTTTAGGCTTTCAAATTTAATTGAAAACGTAACTGGTTTAATATATAACCTCACTTTCTTTTTTTCTAACCTATTTGCAGCAGCTAACTTCACTGAGGGGTTTGCCTGCTTCTGAATTTCCCCTTTCGATCTTGACCTAAAGGTAGATACCCTAAAGGATATTTTAAGCAATCATCATAGAATCATTAAGGT
>VWZZ01005467.1:0-33436 GCA_013399095.1 Psophia crepitans
CTCCTCTGGCCTGTGTGGTGCTGTGGGCTCCTGGCATCCCCCCACCTCAGCCCCTTGCCTCAGCCCCGCTCCTCCCAGGAGCCCTCTCCCGAAGGCCGGTGGCTTTCCTGTGGCCCTGCTGTGGCTGCTGTCCTGCGGTGGGAACAGGGCAGGCAGGGTTGCTTCGGGCCCAGGGCCCTTGGACGCTGATGGCTGACAGGGCTTCAGTTAAGCTGCTCCTGCTGACGGCCACGGGGCTTGGCTGCAGAGCTGCCCGGAGCAGGCCATCCAGAGGCACCCTGCGCTGGCCCTGCCGTGCTGCTGGCTAACGAGGGTCTGGCTGGGGCTGCCTTTGCCCGGTCAGTGGCATGTGCTAAGCTGTGGTTATAAATGAAATCCAAACTTCTCAGCAGGGAGAGCCAGGAAACGAAAAAGCGCCTTTGGGAGCGAAGCAGAGCTCCAGGAAGCGGCTCTGCGCCTTCTGGATCGCCATCAGAACCTGAATGACCTCCTCCTGGAGGTAGGAGGGGGGTGGTTTGGGGGCGGTGGTCAGGCCGGGGGTTGCAGGAGGTCCCAGCTGGAGGTGGGTTCCATAGGGCCATAGGGCCCTTCCTAGGCCCATCCCAGGTGGGATGAACGTCCCGGCAACACGATTTTCATGAGCAGTGAACAGAAAGAAAGACCACTGTAGGAGCAAGGTGAAGCTTAGAGGTCTGTGTTGCAAAAATGAGATTAATTTTGTCCTCTTTATTCCTCTTTTACTGTGACAGACTAAAAGTGGTTAAGCATGGTTTGGATTTGGGACAAAGGGAAATACAGCAATTTTTTTCCCTGGGTCAGAACTGGCTTCTTGTGAATATAGGGAAGAAAAAAAAAAAAAAGAAAATCAGTGAGACTATTGAGTTTTCTCTGAACTCCCGGCCGTTCCTGCCTACTGTGGCTGTCTATGAAATCCGGTGTCATTTGCCTATCTAGGCACTTGAGCCAACAATCTGACTGGGCCATGTTCCACCTTCTCCTCCTCTACTGGAGAGAGCTCTTGATCTTGGTAACTTCAACAGACAATTTAAATACTTCCCGCGATTCAGCTGCAAGGATGTTTCTTTCTGTACAGAACATTTGTCTTTTTATAAAAAGAGGAAAAAAAGGGGATTTAACTGGAAAAGGATCCAAGGTTTTTATGTGCTTCATCAAATATTTATGTTGGTGTGGCTCCATAGAAGGGTCTGGTCTTGAAAGGCAGAAATTCTGTCCCTGGTGCTGCTGCTGATGTGTTGGGTGACTGGGAACAGGTAACTTGGACCTGTATCTTCTTTTCTCTGTATAAAATGAAGATAACTACTTACGTCTCTTGTAAAGTGCCCTGAAATCTCTGGTTTACTGTGACCGTGTGGAAGCTTGTGTGTTCCAGCCCCCGAGAATGCCAGTGCTGCTCAGTATGCTTTGGAGGGGATGGGTTTAGAAACGTGAATAATAGGCATCTGAGGCTGTTAATGTTTTTTTTTTGTTTGTTTGTTTCCAGGTGGACGATTCCATCAAGCCAGGGGGACAGGGTGGGGCAGAGCACCAGGAAGTATCGTCAGAATCATTTATAGGTGAGAGAAAGAGTTTCTGTTGGAGACAGACGTGGGAAGGAACTTCATGTACTGAATTTCTGCCTGATAAATGCAATTGTGGTTTTACTTTCTTTCCATTGTTCTGGTCTCCCATCTGGATATTCATTTCTTATTTGTCTGGTGATGAAACCGCTGGCAACATCTGATCATTAAATATTTTAATTACTTGAAATTGTTACTGTCAGCCCCACAAGACTAAAATACAAAAACCTGCTTAGTGAGGGTATTCTGCCTCTGCCCCTGGTTGTTCTGCCCCTGTTTTATGTACACTAGAGGAGTGATACATGGAAATAAAAATGATTTGCACCAAATGACATCTCTGCTGGAAAGAGTTTAAGACTTGGGACTTCTGTCTTCACAGTTAAGTCTTCAAACCCTTTTTTTCCTCCCTGTCAGCTTTCTGCTTTGTTATTTTTGGTTTTGTTTTTTTTTTAGTCTCCGTTCTGCAGGAACAGGCCTCGAGATTGGGTGTACCCACAGCAACCTTGGCAGCCAAAAATGCCGTTACCAACATCGAGCAGATCTGCCGGGCTTCTGCAGACTCCTTGCGAGCACCACTGCTGAACTCAGACCAGAGGGTAAGGGAGAAGGTTTGCGTTTAGTTTATCAAGATAACGGTATTGTTAGGTTTGAATTTAAACCCAGTTTATCTGTTCTGATAAAGTCAACCAAACGCGTAGGACCTGAGCGGCCGATGATTCATTTCTGTCTCTGATACGATCGCAGGAGTCCGGCGTTCTCCTGCGCAGGAAGGCGGCTGGTTTTGACAGCCTGGAAATGAATATTTGTGTCTGTTGAAGCGCAGTGTTGCACAGGCCTCTCAGCAGGTCCTGTGCTAGCACCTCGGGGGTACCTCAGCCTTCCCTGCCATGGTTTGGTGTTTCTTATCCACAGTTCCACCTGTACCGATGGTCTCGGTGTGCAGCGTAGCCGGGGTGGTGGTGGCCGCCTGTACCAAAGCTGTGCCCTTGCTGCTGGCCCAAGTCACCTCTGAGGAGCCGTCAGGCCTCACTGCTGCCAGCCCTTACGGTGAAAGCTTTGGGCCTTTCCCGTGAATTCCTTCCACCGTTCAAGCTTGTGAAAAGCAGTAAGCAGGAAAAGCAATAAATTGGTTTTCTAAGAATGTTTTATTTACAAAGGGAATTATTTCTGCTTCATTTTGGGGGCAATTGCAGAAGAGGTTGTCTTGCTTGCTTCAAACGGTCAAGGATTTGCTGGCGAACAACGTGTTCTGTCGCTCACTCTTCTGTCAAGAAATGTGGAAAATGAAGGTAAGAGCTCACGGAGGAAGGCTGCCGTGTTACAGACCATTTAGACTTCATCTGTGGGATGCGGTAGCGTGTTTTCAACCCTTCTCTCCCATGAAGGCTAAGGATAACTTAAATGGACTGGTGAAGTGCTATGGATTCTGTTCCATTTCCCTCGGAGTTCCCTGTCCTCTGTAGCAGGGCTTGCTTTTCTGAAGAGGACTCAATAGAGGTTTGGAAGTAGGTGAATTATTAAAATTGCCTGGCAGCTTCTGCTGAGAAACCGGCACGAAGGAGGGCTGACAGCATTGTGGTGGTCAGGCGTTGTTTTATTGGGAGCTAGGCGAGCAGCACTCTTGCCTCTCCAAAGGAGATGTCCAGCTCTTCCCGTTGGTGCTGAGCACAGCTGGTTCTCGCTGGGAACCAGCGAGGAGGGGCATGGCGATGCAGCGCTGGAGCTACAGCACGGGTAACGGGATGAAACTCCTCCGAGGTGATGCAGCAGTTAGTAAAAGCTTTGTGGATATAATTTTCTTTCCTATTTAGGGTCACTGCCTGACTGTTGTCAATAACTCTCTCGGTGCGTGGGTTTGCTGCCTGGGCTGAGCAGTCTAGATCAATTAACCACGCAGTGCCAAAGCTCCCAGAAGTCCTTTATGTACTCTGCCAGCAATAGTCAGTGTGTCTTTGGCATTTATCTGGGAAGGGTGATAAGCCTAAGTGAGTTCACGCAGAAAATGGCTTGAGAGAAATAGGAGAGTGAGATGCCAGGTCACATTGCTTCACAAACGCGTAGTCCTGATTCCATTCGGGTGGGTTGTTCTCTTGAGATAAGCGGTGTTAAGGACTTTTTGTGAGCGGGAGGCTTTTGGTTGCTCTGGTGGGAAAGAAGGAAGATGCTGATCTGCCAGGATAGAGAGGCATGCTCTCGTCTCAAATATCTGTTCCTGGGCTGAAAATAGAGTCCCGTGTGTTTTGTAGGCTGATTAAGATCTCCTCCTCCTCAGGTAGACATGGAGATCAAGCGCTGCTGTGTAATTGAGATTGTTACAGTAAAGAATTAGGTTGTCCAGGACAAAGTATGTGGGCGAGTCTAGGGTCATGCTACCAGGCAGCTGCTGGTCGCTGCAGAAAGCTCCTGGGTAAAAAAACCTGAATGGCTTCTGTGCCTGAGACTCTGAAGTTTCTTTTCCTTTTGTTCCTGTCTGGGAGCGTTTCAGTACAGAGCCTGGAATGAGCAGAAGCTGCTGCTGTGCTTTTCCCCTGCCGGGTGCACCCTGGAGCCCTGTTTTGCTGGCACAGGGCTCGCTCCAGGACACGCTGTCCCAGGCGGGAGCTGGGAGGGATGTTGCAGGCACGGAGGGTGACAGTTTCATCTGCATGGAAGCGATGCCTACTGCTGATTTTGCCGAGGGCGAGCCTGGCGTTTAGGAGCAGGACCGCCCGAGCGGCGCTGGCTTTTCCTCTGCGTGCATTGGCCTCTCTGCCCGCGCAGTTGCAGTGTCTCTTCCTGTAGTCTCCTATCGGCAAAAGGATTTGAGAGCAGCAAACTTGCATCTTCTCAGAGACCAATAAACAGTTGATAGGCTAAGCGACAATTCCCGCATCTGTTTCTGGAACTGAATGAGACTTGAAGCTTAGTGGTATTACCTGTTTTCCGGGATATCCACTGCTCCTTCGAATGTGCAGAGTCAGCATTAGTCCAGGGGGACAAAGATGGATGTGCTCATTACTTCACTGTTAAAATTTAAAATAATGATGCGTCTACAATCCTAACCCATTCAAAATTTGTAGGAAGGAAGAATCAAACACAGTCTTTCCTCATCTGGTACTTCCAATGTTGTCATTTTTCAATTTGAATAAGTTCTGGATAGCGTGAAGAAACGGAATTTAGTTTTATTTTTTCTCTGTAGTTTACATTAGCCAAATGTTACTGTTAGCTGCAAAATGCAGACTGTGACCTAACTGTGCCATCTCGTTAGGACCCTCCAGTGCTGGAAGCCGTGTGGCACCTGCACAGAGGTGACATCGTTGGACTGGGAGACCTGCTGGAGAGGTGAGCAGAGGTTTGTAGGATTGCAGCTGTATTAAATCGCTTAAAGCCTATTGAAATGTAATCGGGGATTAGCCATGAGTATTCTGGACTAAGAATATAGTCAGATGCTGGCAGGTGATCAGATTAGCGGGACTGAAGATGTTACCCCGGGTTTGAGAGGTTACTCTGGGTTAATTAGCGCAGTTTAAGGTGCGGCGGCTGGTTGGCTGACGGCTGCCGAATCGGTGGCCATGCGAAGGGAAAGGGTTGGGCGAGAGCCGCGGCCGCAGACCGGCCTGGGTGATGTTTCACCTCCCGCTTCCCTTCACTGAGGCAGCGGGTGGCCACTGCACCGCGTGGGACAGGAGGTGGTGACCAGCTCCTTCCGTTCCCCTGGCTGTGCCGCTGGCTCTGCTTTGGAAACTCGTTTAGCATGTAAAAATTAACGCTGCTCTTGACGAGAAGCCTTGTTTTGCAGAAGCTGTGTGCTTCTGTCTTCGCAAAACCTTACACTTCAGTGTGGTTTGGCAGAGTTAATATCCAGAGAAATCCAGTTAATCTAAAAATCGATTTATCTTTCATTTTATTTTTTTCACTTTATTTTTTTCCCCAATACAGAGCTAGTAACTGAAACCCATCATCCTTTGTGGAGCTCGGGTGTGGAGGGAATATTACAGCAAACTGTTAGGCCTTTGATAGCCATTTACTTGTCTGTTAACGGGACGGGGGGAAAAGCAGTCAGTGCCCACTGTGCTTCAAATTTAAGGAAACCGAAGGGGCAGATTAAGAGCTCAGTGTTATTTTTTTAAAAAGCATTTTTATCCAAGTATCTAAAAATTTGCAACTACAGTCTGTCTTCTAGCGGAATTTTCTAGGTGAAAATACTTTAATGTCAGAGATGAGGAAATACTTGAACATACAACTTCATGTGTATTTCTTCCTTTGGCTGTGTTTGTTGTGGAATCTTTTTATAAAGCTCTTGCTGGTCCAAATTAAGGAAATGAAATGCCACATATAGGGCAGAGAGCCCAGCACAGGTGGGTCTTTTCTGAGCCCAAGAGGATGGTGGGGCACAAACCCAAGAGTCTCAAAGTCAGAGGGATTGAATGGAACGTGCTTTTGTTTGTCCCCAGCCCCCCGGCAGCCCCTGCTGTGGTGGAGTGGCTGTGCCGCGGCCTCCGTGGGCTCTGCGAGCAGGCGGAGGAGCCTTCCCAGGACCTGGAGCTGGCCGGGCGCATTCTCTCAGGCAAGGAACTCAACCGGGCGCTGGTGGAGCGGGGCCGTGCCTCTGCAAGTCAGAGGCTTGCTGGTGTATGAACGGAGGCCTCACTTTGCATTTTCTTACCCCCTTTCAGTGAGGGGAATAGATTTTTGTGTGTGGTGAATTTAGCATTCTTTTTCCATTGCCGAAATCCAACCCGATTGTCTCTTACCCCTTTGAGCTACAGTATCACAAGAAAGTGTACGGGGCCGGGGATGGTATACTGAGAGCCTGACACTCCTGCAAAAACCTTCTGAGATATTTTGGGCCAGGAATATTTAACAATTCCATTTCCCCCTGTCATTTTCTATTATTTATTTTGTGGTTTTGTTTAGAAAAAAATAAAATCACTACCCAATTTTATTGAAGAGCTGTAGTCAGACCTTTGGACCAGTGCAGTTGGTCAGGTACAGCCCATGTGAGTTCTGCAGTGGCAATAGAGCGTAAGACCTGTAAATTCTTTATCATCTTTAAAGTTTCTGTGCTCCCTGCCTTCCATTGTTCTAGGTCCTTGTGCCTGGGAGTAATTTTAGTCCAGGAAAATAAATGAATCATGCTGACTGCTGCGTAGTGAATGATGCTTTTCAGAGGCTAGCCCTATTGGGAGAGGGGGCCTTTACTGAAAGGGGGATGCTGAAACACTAATTCCTTCTTGTTCCGCAGACTTTGCGATCGTGTTTCTTCAGAATGGCTTTCCGCAAACCTTGGAGCTGGGAAGGAGTTTGGAATTCAAAAAGGTCCCCCAGGTAAGGACAAAATGAACCTATTGACATAGGGTTGTTTAAAAAAGTAGTTCCATTCTGTACCTCTGTGCCTTGCTGAGTATAAATGGATGAGCAGCAAAGAAAGGGTGGTGGTCCAGGTGCTGGACTGCGTGAGCAGGAAATGATGAAACCAGAACAAAGACTTTGTGTTTGGTTGGTTTTTTTAAATAGAGAATTTCTTCAAGGTGAGGTGTCAGGGGTTTTGTAAGCTTCCTGCTTTTCACCTCGATTGCTCTTTTTTCCATTTGAATGTGAGGGATGGAGTCCTGGGAAGCTGGGGAATGCTTGGCTTCTGTCTATTGTGTCTGTAGAGCCTGAGGTAAAAGTGAATCGTTAAGAGGAACAAAACTCTTCCTTTGAGGAATTTTGCTGTTTCTGCATATAACTGTAGCTCTTTTATACACTAAATGGTCTTGATTTGTCAATTTTGAACAGATCTGTCGGGCTGTCTTACAACGGATGTTGACATGTAAGTGCTTTTGTGATTGGTGCAGTCACTGCTGCCCTGTTCCTTGCTAAACCTCTAAGGATATTGCTAAACCTCTGAGGAGGAATGCTTTGCCTGGGATGCTTTTCCTCTGTTGTGCATAATATTTATGTCGCTGATTATTATGCCTCTGCTTTCCCTTTCGCTGTTGGAAAGCGTGTGTCTTCTAACACAGCAGGTAACTTCTTGCCTTTTCGGCCGGTTCCTGTTGCCGCTCCTGGCTGCGTCACGAGGCTGATACCTGAGCTGATTTTTAACAGCTCTGACGGGAAGCAATCCAAGCTGTTGCAGCACAGAGGTTAAGCTAGAGAATTATTTTCCGCTTAGTAAATTTTACTTTGAATTTACAAACTTACGTGCAAGAAAGCTATTTTTCTGGGTGGGTTTGCAGACTGATGTCTTGTGCAACCTTTTTTTTTTTTTTTCTTTCCCTTCTATCCTGAGCAAACGCACCGAATGTACATGTGCAGTGTGCAAACAGCCAGTCTTCAACAACTGTCTGGTGGACAAGGTGCCTGTTTTTGCCCGGGCAGCCGAGAGCTCAAGCGCAGTAGTCCCTGATTTGCATCGCAAATCCTGATGTGGAGAGACTAAACACCTTCGAGGGTGATTTTTTTTTTTTTTTTTTTTTTTTTTAGAGGGCTTGTGTCACAGGTGATCTTCAGTTACCTGCTGCACAGTGGAGGAAGCATTCGCTTACACCTCCTCACCTTCGCTTACACCTCCTCGCATGCCCTACACCACTGAATTAATACAATCTGACCATTTCCTTAGCGCCAGCACTTTTACCTCCTTTGTTGCTGGCGTGTTTCCGCAGTGTGCTCAGTGCTGCTGCAGAGGTTAGCACTTTTTCTCTGCTGTACGATGACTGAAAGCCAGGACGTGGCGCCAGGACTGCTCCTTCCCTTCTGCATCTCTCCCGTGGGCACTGCCAGCCTCGTCCCTTACCCCGTCTGGCAGGGAGCGTGGTCTGTAGGCAGAGATGCCTTACGGACCTTGCAGAGTGGTTCTAAAAAAGGAAAGCTGTAAGAGAGGTGCTTTAATATTTAATATGTATGAGTCGCACCTCAGGTGGTCCTTTAACAGTGTTGGTACTTGGAAAATAACCCTTACAAACACAGGACTAGGGGGATTTTGGAGGAAGAGAAGCCATGCTGCTGGCAGCCAGGCGGGCGTCTGTGCTAACCTGCTCTTCATTTGACCTTCCCATTTGTGCAGCCTGCGCGGCCGCTGGCTGACTTGCAGCCTGTGTGCCTGAAAATGCATCGAACGAGTTTTATAGACCATGTTTTTGTTAGTGTATACTTTTGGGTCACCTTTGAGGGGTTTCACTTAACGAAGAAGCTGCTTTGAAGAACGTTAGGAGTCTTTCTGTAAAACAATTCACTAGTAATGAGTGAATGACTTCACAGGAGGAGGACAGGCTCTGCACAGTACTGAACTCCTGTGCCCCAGGATAAGTAGAGTTTATCTTCTTTTCTCTATTCTCCCCGACTTAACCTTAAAGTATTCCTCAGCAGGGGAAGAGAGTATTACGTATTGAAACTGTGGGCAGCCTTACAGAAGGCATGTGAGGGATGCCTGTTTTGCTTTACTGTTAAAAGAGGAGAGTTTTAAAAGTAGGATAGGACATGAAAGAGAAAAACTGCAGGTGCAGCACGCTGTAGAGCGAAGGCGCTCTGGGGATCTGTGCTGTAGGTGTAGGCTGACGGTCGAGGCGATGCGCCGAGCAACCTGCCAACCTGTCTGTCCTCTACCAGTCGTTTTAGGGCAGATCTAGCGTTTGAGGGAATTCCTGCTAAGCAAATGTAGCACCACGTCCCAGTGCAGTTACAAAGGTGTGGGGCACTCGCAGCAGCAGCAGCGTGCTCTCTGTTTGGTGAGGGTGGTTAAGGCCATTGTTTCCAGGGGTTGTTAATTCAGCGCTTGCTCGTGCAAATCCCTGCCTGCAGACAGACTTTGCTCTCCGCTCCCGTGCAGCTTTGCGGTGTTCCCACCCGCAGATGCACGGCACAATTAGGATTGGGTTTGGAAATCAAATAATAACGTATGTGCATTTTTAGGCAGCTTAATTATCGGCACGTTCTTGGGAGTGCTTTTAAAGTGGCTCAAGGTTAGCGTTGATGGTTTTTGAGTCCCTGTGTCACTTCTGAAAAAAACAAGAATTTAATGCTGCCGAATGGCTTCGACACGTTTCCCTAATGGGGTCACCTTCTCAAAGATCCACAAATTGCTCATTCCAGTTAGTTCCTGCCTGGTTTAGTGTTGCGGTTCCTTTTGTTTCCATTTCTCTCACTGCGTTTTTGTGTCTCTGCTTTGGGGTACAGGGGTGCTTGATGCCGTTGGTAAAGAGAAGCAGCAAGATGTTTCCACGTTGCAAGCTACGAGGTTCTGGTAAGAAATGCTGCTACCCTGAATAATGTCAGGAGCAGATTTTTTTTTATCCACTGGTGAATGTTCCCCATCCAGTTCCTGCTTCCAAACTCATTTTGTCTAACAACTATGTACATGTCAAACCAGTCCTGTCCAGTGCAGGGGTATACGTTTGACTCGAGTGCATAAATCTGATAGCTACATAACACTGAGTAACCAATAGATATTTAAAAATACATACAAGAAAGGATATATCTCTGGCAATTTGATGAGAGATGTAGAAGAAAAAATGAGTCCTTCACCCTAATCGGTACGTGGTTGATCGTACTTCCTGGGTATTGTTTCTGAATATTTCCCTGTCGTTTGTAGGCTGAACGTGTTCAGTGTGTCAGTTTATAAAAGTGCGGTTCATCCGGATTCCTTGCAGCAGTTTTTTAGACACACCCTGACCGAAGTTCTTACCTACAACCCGTTGTTGAAAGGTAGGAACAGGCGGGGAGAAGCGATTGAGTGTTTCCAGGGTGTGTTGCTGTGTGTCCAGAGCTCCATCCCACCCAGGCCTGGCTGGATGGGGTCCAGCCCTGGAGCATTCAGAGCTGGAGAAACTGCCTGACTCTCCAGACTAAAATAAATTTATCTGGGCTCTGAGCTTTAGAGGGCTGTAGTTCAGGAGAAAACATTAGGTGGAAAATCAGTGCCTTCCAACAGAGCTTCAGCCAATGGCTCATGAACAGGAATTTGGTTTAAGGGGTTTAAGCACAAGACACAGCCTTTCTCTGCTGGTGGGGTGCTCCTTTTGGTGGGTTAGGGATAAAGGCAGGAAGGCTATGAACTCCTGATTGGCAATTGGGAAGCTTCATGTTTTTAGGAAGAAATATATTTGGGCTACTAAATCGGTGGTAAAAATCAGTCTGAGCTGATCTAGAGCTGCTTACCTGTCGCGTGGGAGAGCTGCGTCGTTGCTGGCTTCCACAGGAAAGAGGTGATTGAGGAAAACGATGATTCCTTGCTGGTTCTCTGTGCATGCATCACGCTACAAACGTGTGATCTCGAACAGCTTTGAGATGACAGTGCTGCAGTGAAACGGCACGGCCCTCGTTGCCACGGTTCGTGTTCCAAAGGCGAGTGAGAGAGAAGAGGTTTCACCCGACAGTTTTTAATTTATCTGTCTGTCAAAGCCAAAGGGACGTCTTGTGTGGTTGAGTTATGTGTTTTGGGTGTATATTGTAAAATCTGTTGCTGAAGAGTAAACTTTTCTTTTTCTGGGTACAGTGTCTGATGCCATCCACGCGCAGAAAGAGTGGAGCTTTACAAGAGCCTGTTCGCTGCTCACGACCTTGTATCGCAAAGTATGTCATCCTGGTTTCGCAAACGGAACTCTGCTGTGTGGGATTTATATTCATTGAAGTATCCGAAATGAGATTACTTAAAATTAGATCCAGTCGCAGAATCTGAACCAGCTGCCAGGAATGGTAGGCAGGATGAAATGGGAAGAGAAAGTACTACAGGGACTTCTGTGCAAAGCTCTTAACGAGAGTGAAGATAATAATTAAAGACGTGAGTTTTTACTGTTACAGAATGTGACATGACTTCCGAAAGGATCGGAATATGACTGTTTATTCCAGCGGGGGCCAGTTCCAAGCCAGAATGGTGTCTGGCCCTGGAAAGCCGATGCAAACAACGCATGCAGGCTAGCTTTTTCAAAAGGCGCGCAAAAGACATCCGCGTGTTAATCTTGGCTGCGTATTTCGCTCTCGCGGGTGGCTGTATGTTGGAGCTGAAACAAATTGCTCTCGTGCTTCCAGCTGTTCGTGGTGTTCAGTGCGAAGGAGTCCATCTGCCAGCTGCAGCAAGTCCTGGAGACTCACGAAGTGAACTGGCAGCACGTCCTGTCCTGTGTTTCCACGCTGGTGGTCTGTCAGGCTGAGGCTGCGCAGCTGGTCAAAGGTCCGTAGGTATTGGCAAGCCTGCGAGCTCAGGCGTGCTTGTTGCCTCTCGGGTACCGAAGAGGGAATCCGTGCCGACTGCTGAGGCAGCAGTGTCATTCGTAGTTCCTGTTTTGAGATTCCTGTGCAGAAAAGAACAGCGGAAAATCTGCTTTTCCGTTCGGAGGTTCCATGTTGGTGGTGAGGTGAATGCCAGGTCTTGTGCCTGACGCTTCCCAAACTTGGTGTTCAGCTAAGAGTGGTGGTTTGATAACTGTCTTATTAATTGGAGCAGCGATTTAGTGAACCTTGGTTCTTCTACCTCACCTGTGGTGGCAGACCTTGTTTGATTCTTATCAATTATATCATTTCTGGACTCCCTGCAGTTCTTGCAGGTTGAAGTCCTAGAGTATCTGACCGTTGAAAGTGCGTGGGAAAAATATAAGAGAGTCCCAAAGGTTCCCCAAGCCACAATACACATCTTCAGTCTGGCAGATGGTTCATCACAGATATTTGTCTGTGTTTACTGTAGAAAATTACAGCACGGTTGTCAAGAGCAAAGTCTGAGGTTCTTGTTTTATGTTTCTAGAGCTACTGACCCTTCTCCTGACAAAGGCCTTTGAGAATTATGATATGGAAAATATGATCACTGCGTTCCTGATCGCTCGTCAGGCTGCTCTAGAGGGCCCTGCTGTCTTCATGCCGTACTCTGAATGGTTTAAGGTGAGACTAAATGAGGCTTGACTGGGATAGTCTTTGCGTTAAATAGGTGAGAAACCTGTGCGTAGGGAGCGTTCTGGTGCGCAGCGAAAGCCTGGGTTCAGATGAGATAGGAATTAGAGGGGGGGAAGAATGAGTAACAAGGGATTGTGTTGGTATTGGGAGCGATTCAATATTTATTACTGCCTTTGTGTCTGCAAAGAATATGTTTATTTGGCTTTCTCCAGTCTTCCTTTCTTTCATCTTTTCAGTTCGTCTTGCCTTCTCTAGTTATTTGTCAGGAATGCAGACGCGTAATTCCTGTTATAATCATAATCTTGGATGTATTTCAGTATCTTGATAACCAAGACTGTTGCTGTTATTGCCTAAGTTGTAGGGTATTGCAGATGAAGCATTCCTGTTTCCAGGATGTTTGCATGCAGCTGTAATTGCTGTGTTTGACCTTATAGATAATTGGGTGTTAGCTTTTAGTTGTAAACATGTAGGTATTTTAGGTATGCAAATCTCCGTGTAATTTAAACCTCTAAATTCCTTTGTATGAATTTGCAAATCTAAGCTCGGCCTTTGCTGATAGAGCGTTCAGGTTGTATCAAAAGGTAAACTTGTCGTGTTCTGGACGGTCTCAGACCGGCTTATTTTCTTTATAATGCCCAGATAAAGCTGTGTAGAAACTGTCAGGTTTGTGGTTCCCTCCTGGATCTCCATCCTTCCGTGCATTTTGGTGTTGCCCTGTTTGACTCCTCTGAGCGTGCTCGTAGTAGCATATCAGAAGGAACTTTGCGTGTGACCTCACAGGCTTTCTGGAAACTGGACAAAGAAACTCAAAAGAAAACTTCCGTAGAGACTTCTCTGGGCTTTCTCTGGAGACTTTTCTCCAGAAATATTCTCTTGATAGAAAGCAGAAATTGGTAAGGGATATCTGGGGTTTGTGTGCTGAGTTATGGCATTGCTGGGGTGGAGATTCCCTCTGCGCTGAAAGGCTGCGTCGCCATTTCTCCTGTTTCAGGCTTCCTTTGGGAGCGCTGGCAGCCACCACGGGAGCAGTAAGAAGGCTCTGGTCTTCCTCTTTGAGTTCTTGTCAGAGCTGGTGCCCTTTGAAGCAGCGCCATACCTGAAGGTGAGAAGATGCCAATGGAGATGGTTTTCTAAAGCCTGGAGCAGAACCGCTCCGAAGTGAGCGTACTTGTGCCTTTCACCTGGTTCAGCTTATTTTTGTTGTTATTCTAGTAATCACATTGTGTGTCTTTCGGTTCGGCATATTTTTAATGTTGCTGTGGTAATTGCCTTACTTCTGTTGTGTTATTCCGAACCTTTTTCTCCTGACATCAGGAAGTACAAGATTCTTTTATTTACTTGGCAAGAAGGAGAATTCCTTTCATGGAGTTAAACTTAAGCACTTCAGGGATTTTGTTTCTTTGTTGTTGTTGGGAAAAATTGCATGTGGGTTGCCATGAAAATGGTTTATCTTAAAACAAGCAATACCATCTTCTTTGGGACATGTTTGAGGTAAATGACTGTAAACATTAACCAGAATTTTACACTAATTTCCTCTAAAAATGGCCACTCTCGTTGTGAATTTCATGCTTCAGGTCCATATAATGTACCCGCCTTTTGTGCCAACAAAACATCGGTCTGTTCTGTTGGAGTACATCACTCTGGCTAAAACCAGACTGGCCGACCTCAAGGTTAGTAAAAATTGTCTCTTTTTAAAAAGACTTCTTTCTGGATCTGTCAAAATAGCTGTGTTGTGACCGTGTGCATCTCTGTGATCTCACACAGGTGGCTATAGAAGATATGGGACTCTATGAAGACTTGTCCTCCACAGATGAACCCGTGCAGGTCTGTTTTTAACAGGTTTCTATCAGCCATGCCCCTTTTCCTACCAAGTCCAGCCAAATCTTCTCCAACTTTAAGATATTGCGGTCATAAAATCCAGGCAACATTTCTATACTTACGAAAACCAGACTTGTGTAGAGGCCAGACAAACCGGGATGAGTGTTTCCAGAGACAGGCTGTAGAGGAACTCGGCAATTAGGGGGCTGGCTACTGGCCAAGGAGCACCTCTGTTAGCCATTGAGTCAGGAACGTGCTGGCTACTTATTGGCTGTCCTGTATAGAAAATAAATGGAAGGTTACAGTGGTGACGCTTCCTGCCCTGGGTTTGCTCCCAGTGATTTGATCACATAGGAGAGCATTTTGTATGTACCTTGATTCTTTTTGGTGTAGCACGTCATCTCCTTTAAATATGAACACTTCAAATACAATACCAAAGAGGTTTGGGGAGGGAAGCTACAGTTTGTAGTTTCCCACTGTGGGTCGTGATAAGTTTTGGCTAACAATAGGAATCGATAAGGAAGCATTTGGCTTTATTCCTATATTTTGATCAGACCAGGGGGCCTCACTTATACAGTCAGTCACCTGAAGTACATGAAATACAGGCTGGTAGCTGATGTACTGCAATGAAATCTAGTTCTGTGATGAACTGAAAGTCGTAAGCGAAGATTTCATTCAATTTCTTCCCAGTCTGATCTGTTCGTCAGTTGGGAAACCGGCCCAGGTTGCTGCAGTCTTAACAGGAGAAACCTGGGGCGGCAGTCCCTCTGCCCGCAGTGTAGTAGCACGGGCTGGAAGCAAAGATTGTGTGCCTTAATTCCAAGTGTATGAAGTAAAACAGAATAACAACAAGCCAGATTCAAAACAGAAAATTCGTTGTCCCCGGGGGGGAATAAACAACGTGACGTTAAGCAGGATGATCTGCCGCAGCCTCTGTCGGTGGGTGTACGGAGCCGCCCGGACCTCTGGGCTGTTCTGGAGAACAGCCTTACCCCGGCAGGCGGCCGGTTCAGGCCCGGTTTCTCCATCCTGTAGTTTTACTCTGCGTATCAGGTAGTTCTTGTTACTCAGTTGCATTTGTTCAGTCACTTCCCTTCACGCGCAGCCAGCTATTACTAACCCTGGAAGAACAAGCAGGGAAGATCATCATCATCACCCTCCTCCTTAATTTCTCACATCTTTTTCTCCTTGTTACTTGTGCGAGCCAGCCCCAGGGCCAGGCGCTGCGTGATGTTGAAAAGGCCCTTCAGATATTTGAAACCACAAGGAAGATCCCAACGTCTGTGATAGAAGCCAGGTACCGCATGTTTCTCAAATCGTCTTGGTTTTAGCTATAATAATAACGAAAGCCAAGTCTAAATCAGAATAACAAAACAAGAAAAATTGAGGATGTGAGCAAAGGAGGTTGTGGGAAATTCTTCCTCACTTCCTCAGTAGTCATCTAAGTAGAGGCCATTTGTGCAGAGAGGGAGGTTTGTGCACACCTGCAAGAGGAGTCCACAATTGTTATAATAAATAAAAGGCAAGATTAAATAAATGAGTAACTGTTGACTAACCTGTGCTCGGTTTGGCTGTGGTTATTTATGTTACCATGAATATCTTTTATTTGCAGGAGCCAAATTAATCCTCGAGGTGATGAAATGGCACTTTGCAGCTTTGGCACTGCTAATATTTTGCTGTATTTCTTTTCTGTCTCAGTATTTTCAGGCGACCATATTATATTTCCCGGTTTCTTCCTGCTTTGCTCAGGCCACGTGTGGTTAGTATTTGGTTTTGGGTTTTTTTTTTTTTTTTGATCCTCCCATTTAGATGTGTGTTTGCAGACGGGTAATTTGCATCTAACCCGCCTGGTTTTTTTCCTGTTGCAGCTCCCTAAAGCCCCAGATGTGCTCATGGCTTTTATAGATTCTTTAAAGAGGTATGGAGACTTCTCTGGCGTTATTTTGTGCTTCGGGACTTTCTCTTCAGAACATTTGACTTTACATCAGATTGTCGGAGGCTTTGACACCTTGTTTGCAAAGCGCTGAGTGTTGGCTAACCCTTGGCAGGGCTTGGTGGCCAGGCTTGTGGCTTGCAGGTTGCGGATGGGGTAGCTGAATGTCTTCAGTTCTGTAATTAGCCCTCTGAAGCCGTTATCTCGAAGGAATCCCATGCAGCCCTCTGACCCAATATAAAACGTCACCAGAAAGATGAGCCCCCCTGCGAAAAGCTCCCCTCTCTTTGGGAGGTGCTGTGGGAGAAGGGGAAGAAGGAACTTAAATACATGTTAATGCTTTATGATCTGTTCTTAAAGGACGTCTCGGGAGAACGCAGCCCCTCTCAGGACTCAAGCTTGTCCTGTGTGCATGCTTAAAAGTGCTTTTCTGCACTGCAGAAACAGCTTTATTTTAAATCCGGTAGTTCCTCTGTAACCTAGCATGAAGAAAAAGACCCGTTTGCAACGCTGCCCACAAATGAGTCCTCTGGTCCTCCCTCGTCATTCCGGTCTGACTCTAACAAAGACCGGATCATGCTTTAACATTAAAGCTGTTGGGGAAGCAGCTGGGTTCTGGGGAGCCTCCTGTGACAGGTTCTTAGCACCGAGTGCCTGCCCAGCAAGTGTCGGACCTTGGTCTCCATCACCTTTGTCCCTTAGATGTGTGAATACTGCTTGTCACATAACTTGCACACTTAGGGGATCGTAGACACAGAGTGTAAAAGGGTGTGAACGCATGCGTTAACACACACAGTGTCGGGTTTGTGTGGTGCGCGTGTTACCCATGTCTAATACTCGCTATGAAAGCCCTGGATATAAATTTCTGTCCCTCATGATGATTAAAAAACGCTTCAGTTGCTTTGGAGCCTCTGTAATTATGTTTCATGGCACAGCTGTTGTTTATGCTTCTATTTAATAAAGCTGAAGTTTGAATGTGGTTACGCAGTATAATAAATGTCTCTCTTCTTTTTTTGTTTTATTACAGAGCTGATAAAATACCCTCAAACTTGTATTCCACATACACGCAAGCCTGTTGGGCTATGAAAGAAAAAATGCTACAAGGTAAAAAATATAACATTTACTTATGGATCGGTTTGAAGAAAAGTTATTTTTTCCATTAACACCCTTCTGAATTGAAGTTTTTTCAAAAGGTTATGGCTGCTTAGGTCTCTAATCGATACGTAAATATGTGTATGTTCTTCATGTCTTACTGCGGCACTCAATAGTTCCTCTCGTAATGACTTTCTCTGCCTGTCCTGCTTGGGTGGGATTTTTCAGTCCGTGCGGAGCTCTGCCGTGCTGAGGCTGCAGCTGATGCCCGAGCTAGCTGATTTAAACCTAGCTCAAATCCATCTCCGTGAATCAGCGTTTGCAGCTCGGATACTTCTGGGCCACGGCCAACCAGGGATGAGAACCTGCTGCCTCCGTCCCTTGCGTAATGGCAGCCGTGCTGCCTGAACTCACCCCCGTCCCCTTTTAAGAACGGATTGCTGCGCGTGAGCTGGGGAAGCAGGAGCGGCGGGCAGCGGGGCCGGCGGCGCACAGTTTACACGCGTTTTTGGGTGGCAAGGCCTCACTGACTTCAGGTCCCGTCGCTGTAGCCACATTACTGGTGCAGTGCGTGTCAGCGTAATAGATGCTTAATGAGCTCTCCTGTCTCTTACAGCACGTGGGTGTTTTTCAAATGCATCCTCAGATGGGCAGCACCCTCAGCGCAGGTTTATATGAAAGGGAAAGGTCAGGTTAGCGAGCACAGATCGTTGCCAGCCCGTGGTGGAGACCAGCGTGGTCTGTATAGACCCAAATCTGTAACTGACTCCTCCTCGGGGCACTTGGGGTTTTGAAGCTTTCTGGAGACGCTGTAGCTGGAGAGGCGTGACAAAGCAGTCCTGGGGAACCGCAGATGTGCGGCAGCCTGGCTGCGGAGGTTGTCCTGGCAACCGGCAGGGATGAAGGATGCCTGCGTGCCGGATCGGATCGGCAGGATCCCAAGGGGGAGGCAGAGCTCTGCAGGAGTCTTTGAATTGCCAGTGACCTCTAGTGGCACCGTCTGAGCCAGGTCCCCTGCATCGGCCTCATCTGCCTTCCCCTGCATCCTCTGTCGGTCTCATAGAATCTTAGGACCACAGACTGGTTTGGGTGGGAAGAGACCTCCCAGCCCACCCAGCCCCACCCCCTGCCATGGGCAGGGACACCCCCCACCAGCCCAGGGTGCCCAAAGCCCCATCCAACCTGGCCTTGGGCACTGCCAGGGATCCAGGGGCAGCCACAGCTTCTCAGGACACCCTGAGCCAGGGGCTCACCACCCTCATCTGCCTCCCCTACTGTCCCCTGCATCCTCCATTGGCCTCTCCCACCACCCCCTGCATCCTGATCCATCCCTGGGCCTCTCACACAGATTTCGGGCAGGACTGAGCGTCAGTGGTCAGCTCTAGGCCTGCCCTGTTCGTTAGCGCTTGCTCTCGCACATTAAGGTGACTCAGCGGCCTCCTAACACCTTGTTGCTTTGCAGTATGTTTAGAACAAGAATTAATTTTAACCTTGTTATTTATTTGTTCATGGTTGAGCACACGAGACGCTGTTCCTGTGTAACAAACTGGGTGGCTTTGGAGGCTGTGCTGGGGCAGCTTACTGCTGGTGGCACTCGCTTTCTAGTGGTAAAAGGAATTTCCTTTTATTGCTTCTTTTAAGCCAAACCCAGAATAGAGTAACACACAGCATCTGGTGACGCTGCATGGCGCTGGGCTCGAGGAGAAGCTGGTGACGTAGCATTCACACTGTAGTGTTTGTCTCCGTATTTTGAGATCGGTTCCAGTCTTTTGAGGATGGCAAATGTTTCTGAGGGGCAGAAAGCTAAAGCAAGTAGGAAGGCAGCTCTGAAAGGAGAGCTTGTCTTTCAAAACTGAATTCCTTTCTCCGACAGGTATAAACTCATAAATGATTAATCAAATAGCGCATTTTGAATGTAAAAACAGAGCTGTGTATGTGGCAGATTGACAGTTTGGGGATATGCTTGAGCTTATAGCAAAGTAAACGCTGCTTTTACAGAGAATGTATGCAGAGATCGCTGAGTGCATTTTATGAACAGATACAATGCCCAAGGGTGAGGATAACGTGTTGTGTTTCTCTTGCTTGTCTAGGCGAATCAAAAGCAGAGAGCAGCCATTCCGAAGAGCCTGTTGAGCAGCTGAAGGCTGAACTGGCTGAACTAAGGACGCTGATTGTGGACCAGGCTAAATACGAAGGTATGCAGGACTGCGAGTTGTAACGACCCGTAATTGCCTCTTACAAAAGCTGCATTACTAAAACAGTGGCTAATGGTAGCCAAGGCAACAGCAGTAGTTACTTGCCACTGGTACCTGAAGATGGTAATCTTTCAAATCTGTGTAATCCTTCCAGCTATGAATATACGTTAATGTCTGACGTATTTCCCATCAGAAACTTCAGGTCTGCACCTCTGTGGTAGCGCCCCGATCTCTGCCGGGATGGGCAGCCCTGTTCCTGGGGCTCGCCTGCTGGCTCGGGTCCCCTTTCCAAGGCTGTGTCTGTTCTGGTGTGAAAAACTATTTGTGATGTGTGTTGGTGATAGTACTGAGGAAAAAATAACGCTGTCTTCTAAAGTGAAAGTGATGATCAATGTGTTCCAGCTAACATTTTTTGCTCGTTAAAGCTTTTCATAACATACTCTGGGCTCTGATCAGTTCGAGTGTATATTTCACTTGTCGTTCTTCCTGTTCTCTGGAGCCTAAGTCCTCTGTGCCTTCTGTCCTGGTTCTCCTCTTCTCCCGTTACCTTCCTGCAGATGTGCCAGCACAGATCGCAGTGATTTCTGACAGGCTCGCGAGCATCCTGGGTCACAGCAGTGATGAGAATGAAGCTGCTACTTTGAATTCTCCAATCCAAGTTGACGTTTCTGCCCCCAGGCTGGACCCCTGCCATCAGAGTGTGAGTACCATCTGGCTTGGGGGGAGAAACAGGGGGGCTGGGTAGGTAAAACTGCATCTGGATAGTATGCGTGAAAGAAAGGTTGCTTTGTCTGTGCAGAGCAGGAAATACATTCTCCTTTTGTCTTCCTTGTCCTGCCCTGCACAGGCTATTCATGTGTTTTAACCTGGAGGTTGTTGGGTGTCTGGTGGAGATCTAAAGAGGTATTCTTAGAGCAATGCTGTGATAGATAGGCTTTCTTCACCAGGCGTGTCTAGGTATTTGTTGGGCGCTGGGATCCTTCCTGGGCTGTTACGGGCTCGATTCCCATCTCTTTTAGTGCCAGCGGATCTGTAGAACTTGCAGTGAATGTCAGTAACCAATTTGTCTCCTTGTTTTCATGTCAGGAAACATAATATCAAGGCAGCACAAAGCTAGATGTAGATACCCAGTAGGAAATAGCAATGTGTCTCTCATTCCAGATTGTTGATCTTCTGCTGATGTCATTCTGCCAAAACCTAGTAGCTGCTTCCTATTTTAACCCTCCTGACAGGTAAGATGCGAGTAAAAGCGTACGGAAATCAAAACTGAATTCCAACACTTGCCTGGGGGTGAGGAGGGACTTCTGGGTGTCCCTACCCCTGTGCCAGGCTGGCAGTTGCAGGCTGCTTTATTCTGAGTTTCTGTAGTCTAAGAACTAAGGTGCTTTGATGTGTAAGTGTAAATAAAACCTGCTTCTCCTCAGTTGTTACTGATCCCTTCAGAAAAAGGTGGCATTGGTCTCTGCTTTGTGCTCCCTAAGGATGTATAAGAACGCCCCGCAAGCCTGTGTTTAGGAAACACTCAGGCTGGCATTTTTGGCTCAGTAGTGGCGGCTGGGGAATGAATTCCCTTTGTCCAGGAATTCCTTGCTGGCTGGCACTGAAGATGAGATGTCTGTCTCTTGACAGAGCGCGCTAATGTCTCTTCAGGGTGTCGTCTTGGGCACGTCCAGTGCTCTTGCAGATCCAGGCATCCCTAATGCCATATCCAATACGAAACAAGTGAGACCTGAAGTCTAATGCTGCAGGCACGGGAAGAGCAGCATGATATTCCTTCTTTCCACCTCCCGTTCCCTCTTCCCCCTGCAAGTGACTCCGTTTGATTCTGGCCTCTGTGAGGAGGGAGAGGTAGCACTCCTCCACCACCAGAAGGACTCTGATACGTCTCCTTCATGTTGTAACAGAAGTCTGTAAACATGATCAACATTTCACTGAAAAACCGCTTGGAAAATACCGATGCGCTGACAAGCTGCCGTGATCCCAGCGGCTGACGGTGCTGAACTTGGTGGCTGCCTCTCTGGAGAGCAGCAGGCTTTGGCAACCAGTGCATCCTTCCCTCTCTTTTACTCTGATTTGCCCTGGAGCAGACGAAACTGTACTGAAAATCTGTACTGAAAAGTAGCTGTGATAAACAGGAATGTCCCATGAGGCTGTTTCTAAACCCAGCTCCCTGTCCGATCTCCTCTGAGGATGTTTTTCCTGTCAGCTGTGTGCGAAAATCCCTCCGTCCCTCCCTTTGTTTGCAACAGGACCTTGTCAGACTAATTCCTTTTTGCTCTTGCTTTGTTTTTGATCCCATTTATTGCTCTGCCTCTGTTTACCTTGCTCACTGTCTGAAGCAAGCTGTCTGCCCCAGGCAGCTTCCTCCTCTCCTTGTTGTTGTCTCACACCACCTTTTGACTCTGTATTATCAAATACTTGAGGCAGGGCTCTGGTGGCATTCACGTCTTTGTAGGGGGCCTCTGTTCAGCCACTCCAGGAGTGACGCTTCCTTGGAGCCTACAAAGGGAACGATAATTGTCCTGTATTTACAGACAAGTATGGCTCCAGTTCGGTGTGTTCAGGCACTTTTAAATACCTCTTCCTGTACTGGGGATAAAAAGAAGCAGTAAAATGAGTGTGTGGTTTTTGCCTTCTGCAGGCAGGGACCATGTCTCTCCTTGTTTGTGAAGATGATGTGTGGACACAGAAATCTCTTACCTGCCCTTCTGGGCAGGCTTTGCCAGCTGATTTATCATCAGGTTAGTTTTCCAACCAAAATCATATGGTTGTAGTGTGCTAAAGGCTATCCTAGCTCCATTTCCGGAGCTGTGGGGCATGTACCTGTCTGGGCTGTGTGGTGGAGGGACTTGGCTAGCTCTCAGGCTTCCCCAAAACCCCCCAAAACCCCCAAACCTCGTTTTATACAAGTGGTGTGGATATGCTTTCAGGAACGTGAGCTGAATGTTCTCCTACAGGTACTGTAGGAAGGTTAATGTTCTGAGATACAGTTTAACAGAAGCTAAAATAAACAAGTTGATGAACAGAGCCAAAAGAAAAATAGTATAATGCTCAATTCCTGCTATTTCCTTTGTATGCCCCTTTTAAAAATAAAGGTAAGACCTGCCCCACCCAAATCTGTGGTGCATGTTTTTCTTTTAAAGAACTGTTGGTTTTATTGCAGAGGTGAATTTAAAAGACTGATAGACTAGATTAGCTGTCATAAAAGCTAAAAAGCCTTGAGAGTCTTCAATTCTGCTGGGCTGAACTGACAGGGCAGCTACTTGCTTCACGTTACCGTGTTACAGCAACACACAAATGTTGCTGCGGGCTGACCAAGGATAGCCGCATGGTTTCAAGGACGAACGTGTTTAGTGTGACTGCTGCCTCTCATCTGTTAAATGGATATTGCGGCACTCATCAGGCAATGGCAGACGCAATGTTCTGCTACTGGATTTAATTCTGAGGGTTTTTTTTCTGAGAGATGTTTTGTTACAAGTGAAGCGTCTCTCTCTCTCTCTCCTCAGTTCTTTCCTTGTGTTTGGCTTGCAGGGTCCTTCCCTGAACGATGCTCATATTTTAGGACTAGCAGCTTTTGTGATCCACTTAAGTGAATCCAGAGCTTTAATTCCTGAAGTGGAAGCCAATTTTGGGACTTCTCAGCCTGTTCCTGAAAAGATCCTTTCCGTTTCCGAGTACTGGAACCGCTTGCTAGCGTGTAGGACGGAAGAGTCGTTTGTCTTCTGCATGAGGTGAGACCAGGCGTCCTTGCTTCCCCAGGCGATGGGTCTCGGTTTGCCACGGAGGATTTCCAGAGCATCTGCTGGTGTTTGTGCTGCACAGAGAAAGAGGCTGGCGGTGGTCCCGCCTGAAATAGCATCCCGATGATGGTACTGCCTGCCCGAGAAAGGGTGGCTGGAGGCTGCCAAAGGTTTTCCTTTAATCTCTGGTTCTGAAACTTGCGGCCTTGATGTACCCGGGGTTGGGAGCACATGAATAGAAGTGGTCCCAAAAGCAAATAGGTTTGGGACGTGTTGGTTAAAAGCATTTTAACACTCAGCCTGTGTTTTGACTTTGGATTTTCCCACGTGGGAAAAGATGGGATTGAACCAACCAGATAACGGGATTCTGTCATTTTTCTCCATCAGGTTTTGCACTGCAGCAGCATCTTACCTTCTGTGCAAGTTTTCATCCTACTCTTGTGAAGATTTGTGTGCCTTGCTTCCTCCTGGCCTTGTTAAAAAGGTAAAAGGGAAAAAGTTTTGCTATTGCTTAGGAGAAAGATCAGTCTTAGTTTCATTTCCCGCTGCAGACTCCTGCACTCCTTTGCAGTGCAAAGAAAATGATGTTAAAAATGTATCTTTGTACCCTTCATCTTACTGCCTTGTGTTTCTGCTTGTTTGGCAGCTTCTCACCACCAGAGGTTACACTGTTTTGTGGTTTGGTTTTGGTTTGTTTTTTTTTTTTTGTGGTGGAAACATGCAGGAGTTTTATGCCTTTCTTTTAGCTGCAGTACATCGTGCCACGGCTGTGCTTGGAAGCTCGGCGAATCCCACGTGAGGAGGGTAAAACTGACCTAACCTGGAGTTCCCTGTCGTGCCCCTCTCTAAACTGCAAAAGAGCCAGCCTGTGTTTATGGAAGCAAGCACGCTTTCAAGAGCTCTTGAAGGAAAAAGCGTTCCAGGTATAAATCTTTTCCGTGACTTAAGTTCACGCTGTAATTCTTGCTTTTCAGATCTGCCTTTTGCAATTTCCTTACTGGTGACAGCAAGCTTCTTGTACAAACTAAATGCCTGGAAAATTGGCCTGACATTGGGAAGATGTCAAGTGCGTTAGGTTATGTGCTCCGTGTTACCTATGGGTTTCGACGGTGATGATAAGGTAGAAATAGAAAACTCGAGGTAAAACTTTTGTGTCCTATATATTACAAAAGCAGAAAGCTTGACAAGATATACCGTATCGGTAAGAAAATGGTCAGGAGCTGTAGAGAGAAGTCCTGTCCGTAACCTCAGCGTCCGACCGTGTACAGCCTGTGAAGGGACGTGAGTCAAATAACTGGAAGTACTCGCTTGCTTTTTGTGGAGCTCTGTCTAAATGCCAACGGCTCCCCAGCCGCCTGTGCACCTTGGGTCGTTTGGCTCTGCCCCGCTACGGAGCAGGTTAACATCCCGGGTACTCTCTTTACAGCATCCTTGCAATGGATCCGATTTGACAGGATTTCTTTTTCTAACCTGGTTCGTATAAAACCAGTTTGTCTTTGCGCAGAGGAGTTTGTCATGTTACTGGAATGACTCCTCGTGCTTGGCTAGCTTGATGCACCAGGCCAAAATACCTTTGCATTATCACCTTTCTTTGATGCTTGCACCAGTCTGTCTGATTACAGTGCTTTGTTCGTGTTGGTGTTTGTTTCTGATAACGTACGTTCACTCTGGTATCTGGTCTCTGGGAAGACGAGCGTGTTTGGAAGCGTCAGAGGGGAGGGGGGTGTGGGGGTGCGTTATGGGCCTGCTTTCAGTGCGTTTTTGAGTGCCGGTGGGGCTTTAGGGTAGAATTCATGCAAGCGAAAGAGTACAGGAACTTCCTTGTGTTGATGTCCCTGTTTGCCACCTCTTAATCCGCCTGGGATTGTGTCTGGGTGTGGGTGAAGGTGGTTTTATGTCAGGAAGAAGGTGTTTGTTCTGTACGAGTCACTGCTCTGCCCTCTTACCTTAATCCTCGCTTCTCCCAGTTGTCTTTCAGAGAGTGGCTGCTGTTGGAGCTGGAAGCGTACCCTGGCAAGGATGTTCTCTCTGCTTCGGAAAGGTAAGTGCAGAGAGGCCCTGTTGAAAAGGGAATCGTTCAGGAGTCTGTCCCACCCAAATTAGGCAAAAGCATTGAGGATCAGGGAGTTAACAACAGGAGTAAATAAACAAGCTGCTGCGGGACGCCGATGCCCGTCGGCTGCTACGGTTTGTCGAGAGCTCAGGCAATGCTAGAACGAGGCGTGTGTTTTAACATGAGGAATCCACCACGATAACCTCTGGGCTGCCTGTGCCATCCTTCCAAATAACTTTTCCCAAAACCTCCCCATTTCCAGAGGCAAGAGATGGCTGACATCAGGACGGGTGGTGTCGGGTGGATGACTCACATGGGTGCTTTTATTCGTCATTCCATTTCACTTGTGCGTGAACTTCCTCGCACGTTAAGGGAAGGGCACCATTGAAATGCTGTGACAGATTTCTGATCTTCTCCCTTTCAATGCTGCAGACAGGATTTCCATTATTGGGCCATCTATCAGTGGTATCTTCCAGCACCTTCTGCTTCTGGTGGCTGTGACGGAGACCTGGAGAAGGCATGCGGCATTATCATCAATGCCCTTCTGGATTTCTTGCAAAGGTATTCTGTATCCTTCACGTGCATTTCTGCAGAAGCAAGGGTTCTGCTGACGACCGTGCGAGCTAGGAGTCGTGAGCTCGGGCCTCGCTCGGTTCCCTTCTCGCAGGTCTGGCTGGGGGGTGACTCTGCATGACTCGCCAGTCTTTGCATAAGAATCTTGCTTTAGGTGGCAGAGATGTGGGGCTGAACTCACAGATAGTGCCTAGTCTGTCTGTCTGTCTGCGAGCTGAATTTGTATTCAGATTTGTTCGGCCAGACAAGCATTAATGCCCCCGAGGAAGTGGCTGAAGCTGGAAAAGGAGGAGGGAGGGTTACAGGAGAGTTGCTGTTTCATCTGCAGCTTATTTAAGGAACATGAATGTTAGAGCTTCAGGCTCATCTGAAACCATTTGGCTTTATTTGAGTTGTCTTCTCCTCCTGGGCTGACAGGGTTAGTCACCTGGCGTGTCTCTTAATTTCAGGTCAGACCTGGGAAGCTCTGGCCAGTCGAAGATGACGGTCAATCCTGATATTCTTTGCAAGTTGCAGGTGATTTCAGACCTTGATGCGTATCTGTATGCTCAGCCCTTGAATTTCATAGAATCACAGAATGGGTTGGGTGGGAAGGGACCTCAAAGCCTCCCCAGTCCCATCCCCTGCCATGGGCAGGGACACCCCCCACCAGCCCAGGCTGCCCAAAGCCCCATCCAACCTGGCCTTGGACACTGCCAGGGAGCCAGGGGCAGCCACAGCTTCTCGGGGCACCCTGTGCCAGGGCCTCAGCACCCTCCCAGGGAAGGATTGCTGCCTCCCAGCTCAGCTCCAGCTCCCCTCCTGCAGCTTCAGGCCCTTCCCCTTGGCCTGGCCCCCCCTGCCCTGCAACCAGCCCCTCTCCAGCTTTCCTGCAGCCCCTGCAGGCACTGCAAGGCCTGCATAGCAGAGGGGTTCCAGCCCTTGGATCAACTTTGTGGCCTCCTCTGGACTCACTCCAGCACCAGTCAAAGTATTTTCTAACACCTCGGTGTACGTAAGGCCGACATTCTGTTCTCAGATGTGGGCGTGGAGATTGAGAGTTTTTTCTTATTCATCCCTTTGTTCTACTTCAGAGAAACGCAGAGGGTCTGAATGCAAACTAACGCATAGCCCTGACAAACGCTGGTTTTGTCCCTGTCTCCCCCTTCAGGAGATGGTGCTGGAGCTGGGGTGGAGGCGAAAGCAGCTTTCTGGCTGTCTGGATGCCCGGAGACATTTCCTCTTCGATATCCTCCAGGAAAGATTGAAAGCCAGAAAATGCAGCTCTGCTATGGGTGAGCAGCTGTGGAGGCAGCAGGAGCTGCTGCTGCACAGAAGGTAAACGCAGATCCGTGCGGCTGGGAACAGCTCGGACGAAACCGCTGCTTGCAGCAGCGAGGGCATGTGTACCTGCACGGTTGGGTAGCCTTCACTCCGCAGCAAGTGAAAATGACGCTGTGTGTCACGATGACAATGGTGCGAGAGAGATTTAGTCCCTGGTACCCGCAGGATTAACTGCGTTTCAGTGTGCCACCCTGGGCTACGGCTTGCCCCTGCCAGTCGGGGACTTCCAAGACCAGACAAATTCACGGACTCAGTTTACAGCCAGCAATGCTCTTAATGCCGCCGCTGTTAAATTACTCTGCTGCTGTAATCTCGGTGTGCGTGTCCATCTTTGAGCTGTTGATAGTATCTTTGGAAGTGGGGTGTATATCTCCTGGAAATGCAGGTTCTTTTCTGGGCAACGGGAAAAGGTTCCTTGTGCAGTTTCTCTCAACGTGTTAGAGCTCTCTCACATCTAATGCGCTCCCAAACTCCCCTGAAAATTGGAGACATGTGCCCTGAGAGGGTGGAATCTGACTCTCTTCCTTACGGTAACCTCAATTTTGTTCTTATTCTTCCCTGCCTAAGGATTCTGGTAGGGCTCCCTGCATCCGCGCTGATCGTGACTTGTCGCAAAGGAAAGAAAATGACGTTGGACTGTGAAGACTTTTTTCATTTTGTAAACTCGGAGCTGGTATGTGTCATTAGCCAAAGGATAATTTCTTGTTGGTAAATGCTCTAGATAAAGACCTTCAACTTGAGTTTAGGACAAGAGGTAAAACGCAGCCAAATTTGAAGCAAACTTTGCTTGTATCAGCGCAGGGAGGTTCGACTCATGGTGTTGTGTGCTCTGAGGACAGCTAGCGTTTCTGTTTACTCATCGGCACCAGTCTTTTCGAGCCCTCCCGCACTGTCGTATCAGGCACAGCCAGAAACCTCTGCTTATTCCGAAACTTAACTGCTTCTGCCATCTACGACATGCAGTAAGCAGGGCGCTCTGATTTACTTTCTAGTGCCAGGACTGTAAAGCGCTGCCTAGTCGGTGGCGTTGCTTGACGTGGAAACGGTGTTTCTGCAGTCTGAAGTGACGCTCAGGGTCTGACGGGGATGCCCTGCTGGCTGAGTCCTCCTCTGCCAGACACCCGGAGCATTCAAAGAAAATCAGAACTCCAAAGGGAAGGAACGAATGGTTTTTGTTCTGTCCTTGTCTTCCCACAGAAGAATGTCTGTTCCAGAGGGTACGCGCTCTCCTATGACATCACCGCTCACTTCTTCAGGGTAACGAACTGCTGCTTTTGTCACTCTGCTCACTGGTCCGCGCTAGCCGGCACAGACGTTTCTTTCCCAGGATACCTGCCTACCTGCTGTTCTCAGCAATGAGATGTGCTATTTGTGCCCTTGTTTCGAGAACTCCTGGTGTAAATTCCACAAAGAGGAGCACCAGGAGGAAGTAGTGGTAGAGGTTGATTTTAATCCCGTAGAGTGAAGCTGGTGGGGGAAGGAGAAGCTGTAGGGCACATGTTTCTTTTGCTGGGCCATGCTGACCCCTACAGTCACCTTAGATGACTTTGCACGTGCCTTGGTGAGGTACTTCAAAGCAGCAGAGCCATATGTGCAAACTCGTAATTTATCCTCTTTCAGGGCCTGCTTAGCGCCAGCGTGGACTGTGAAGAACCGGCAGAAGGGGTCAACAATGTTCTAGCAGCATGTGAAACCAAGTGTCCCATTGTGCTCTTCTCTGCAGCGGTAACTGTTCTGATTTCCTCTGAGGAGTTGCTGGACAGTATAATTCTTGATGCCTTTGGAAAACTGCAGAGGGGTTTGGTGCCGTTGGTATCGCTGACCCAGCTCTGGGCACGCAGCCTTGGTTTTGGGGTGTCACTGCAGAGCGCAGCGGCTTTGAGTGAGAAGCTGGGAGACCCGTCTTGGTTTCAGACGCGCTACAGAGGGGCTGGTTGTGACGTGCCAAGCAGCCCAAAACTCCACAAAGCACGCGGGTTTTTTTCCTCTCTCCTGCGCATGACCCTTCATGCCCTGTTTTGTGTGGGGATACATGTTTTTGGTCCATGTGGTAAAGTGTGTATGTCACCTTTGTGGAACAGTCTTTTATTATCATGACTGGTCCTGCTAGAGGAGTATGAACATGGTCACAAATGACTTTCTTTACATTTCCAGGATGTGACACTTCTCATGTTTCTTACCTCTGTCTATGTGTACAACTTGGACTTTTTCATTAAGGGGGGAACACCCCGCCCTTTCTCTGAGTACCTGGCTGAGATAGTGTGCATACCTGCCTGCAAACAGCTCCTGAGAATGCCACCGCTAATGCTGCCGGTTTCCGTCTTTCTTCCTAGCTTTGGTGGCCGGGGCTGGAGCCAATACTTTGCACTCAGTGGGAGAGACTCTTCGGGGCTCCACTGGCAGAAGAACTGGAAAGACTGAGGGAACAGCACTCCTCAGCTACCAGGTGTGTATGAGGAAGCCGAGCGTGGATCTGCAGGTGGGAGAACCTGCTCTCTGAGGGATCGGCACCCAGGAGACCTGTTCTGAGCCAGGCTGGGTTCCAGCAGGGAGGAGGAAATGCTAATGTGGACCGAGGCTCGTCGGACAGCCGTACAGAGGTTCCTTTGTAGAGTTTAAACTCAAAATGGGTCACTATAATTTTTTTAGTCTGGCCTTCTGTGTAATGTGGGTCAGAGTGTTTTACCGCAAGGAAAAGAGAATCATCTTAGAGGAGGCTGGAAGGCAGAGCCCGTGTTAGACAAACACTGGAAATCGCCTTTAGCACAGCGTTGAGTCATTTGCTCAAGCTGCCGCACCCTTTGCTCCCTGCACTGGGTCAGTCTCTGGTCTCCTGAAGCTGCTGACTGCTGCTCTGCTGCATGCCTCCTCCTTTACCTGTCCTCATGCTGTCTGTTCGGCGACCTAAAGCTGTGAATTTTGTATGCAAATCTCCCCGCAGGTTATTGCGGGTAATAATCACGTGCTTCTGTGGTAGACTATGCAGTCAACTACCTGTCCAGCCCCTGAGAAAAGAGATCTGGGAATGCTGCTGTCTGTTTCGAGATGTTTTATTATTTTTTTTAAAAACCATCTCCACATAGCATCCAACTGCAGGGGAAAAAAAAAAAAGAGGAATTGTTTTTTTGGTTCCAGTCACAAACTTACATCCTTTGCCCGAGCTCCTGACTTCCTCCTCGTTCACAGCTGTGATTTTTTTATTATCTATAATTTTTTCCCCTCCAAACCCACGATATGCTGCTTTTGTTTCCTAGCTTCCTTTCTTCGGGAGCGCTTTCCCCTCTCTCTGGCCCTCCTTGGATTTCGGCTGCCTTTCTCCATTGTGCCGTTCAACAGCAGTCACCACGCGGACAAGGGAGGCACGCGCTGAAGAGGCTGGGGACTGACACAGAGCAGGCAAGACTGGGCGCGTTTTAAAGGTCTGCCGCTCCCTACGCTTGAAAACTAGAAGTTTGAACTGAGAAGCGGTGGTGCTGCTGTATCCCTGGTACACGCTGCTGTGGAATCTTGCCGGTGGCTAGTTGATAAACTAGCCTAAATTACCGGTTGCAAAATACTTATCCTAGAGGCGAAGTTGTTCCAAACTTAAAAGTTTTAAGCCGGGCTGCTGCCTGGCAGTTCTGCCTGTTGATCTTCCAGGGAATAGCCGGGACCAGAGCTCAGTGTGGGGAGCGTCCCCGTACCGAGACACTCGCAGGTGAATCGGGCTGGAGCGCAACCCCTGCGCTACTGTTTGCTCTTCAGGTTTTATTGCTCTGGGCAGCAGTTACGGTAGCAGCTCCTCTTGCCGTGGGATTGACTCCTCCAGTGCTTATACTGGTCTGGAGCCAAGAGCTGCTTGTCGGAAACTGGTGTCGAGGTTGATAGGAACGTTTAGTACGTGTGGAATAACAGTGGCTTTCACCTCAAAGATCTGCCTTGGGAGAGGAGGAGGCGGCCAGGAAGGGATGTGGTAGGGACCCAGAGAAGCGCTAACTGTCAGGGCAGGATTACGATGCGCTTGCTGAGGTAGGAGCCCGCGCAGCGTCTGCTGTGGCGTGCCGGCTGCGTGCTGACGTTAGCTCTCCTCCGGGTTTGCACCTGGGGTAGCTCGCTTGGTTCTCCCCGTAGTTGGGAGAAGTTGTCGCCTGTCGTCTGACTCGCTGAGTGCAGCGAGCCTCGCGTCGAGAGCTGTGCAGCCGGTGTGGAATTCACCCTTAGCAGCAACGAAGGACATCAGGCTGCAGCCTGTCTGCTTCAAACACGCTGCCTTCCCCTGGAAGGAACAGCAGTGCTCGGGGTTCATCCCGGGCCGCCCTGGGAACGTACTTGGGGAGAAGTTATTTCCCGATTGGAAAGCACGAGCTCTGAGTCGCCACCGCAGATATAACTAACAGCCGTTCTCTTTTCCTCCCAGCTGCTGGTTTCTCTGCTGTTCTTCTCGCTCATGGATCTCGTCTCAGCAAAAATAGCACCAAAGGTAAATTCAGCCCTGAGGGAATTCTCATGACACTAAACGTGTCTGATCCGCTTGGTTTGCTGCCTAAAAATGCTTTGTACCAGTACGGCGAAGGCGCGTAGCTTGTTCTGCCAGGAGGGAAGGGATCAGCAACAACCCAGACAGAGCCTGCTGAAAGCCCTTCTGTTCCCATCAGATTAAACCTGGGTTTTCCTCTAACTGACGTTATCTCCCCTTTCACTGCAGTAGCTGTTCTTTCTCTTCCTGAATGACTTGCTATTTTCAGCCTTTACGCCTCCCAGGTAGCGCAGGAACCTCCTCTCTCTCTCTTGGCTTTTGTGGAGCATTTCACATTTGTTAGACGACGTTTTTCCCCAGGCTGCAAACATACGTGGCATTTCATGGGAGAAGGTGCTCCCAGCAAGGAGGAACGCTGGTTTCCGAACGATTTAATGCTATTAAATGGAGGAGCAAAGATGACAAGCTGCTTCCAGCAGCTCTCTGCCCTAAGCATCCTCCTGCCCAGGAGTGCTCGTTCCTGTCCCTTTGCTGCCTTCCCAGCTCTGAAGCGTGGCTGGTCGTGCAGTCGCCCAACAGCTGGGACTGGGGAGCCGATTTGAGTTAAAAATAACCATTTGGTCCCATAGTCTGCCTCTGGGAGAGTCTGGAGGGCAGAGTCATTGTGGAAAGAAACAGCTTCACATATGGGAGGTTATTCCAAGTAAAAAATGAGTAATGTACGTAAAAAACCAAACCCAACCCAAACCCGAGGCACACTGTCACTAGATTGGGGGGGGGGGAACCTGCTCCAGGAGCTGTGGTGCAGGACGTCAGCAGCTCTGCGCTGAGCACCGCACTGGTGGCGAGCCGCTTGCTCATCGATATGGCTTCGCCCTCTCACAAATCCTTCCCAAGTGGGCCCTGCCATGGCCTGGTTGGGTGACAGAGGCGCTGGGTGACCCCAGTCCCTGCCTGCCTCAGGGGATCCAGGCTGCCAGGCTGAGGGGAAAGATGGGGGCTGAGTCTATAAAGGGCCTGGAACGGAGCTTTCACAGACCCAATCAAGTACGGGGAGTTCCTTTCTGCTTTGATGCAACTAGAGTCTGAGCCAAACTCGCCCTGTCCTCTCTGGCACTCAGGACGGGGTGGATTTTCAGACGTCCCTGGAATGGTCCCTGGAGATCTTGCAAAGCCTGGAAGAGAGACACGCATCCTGGCCGCTTCTCTTCTGTTTGGCAGAGAAAGGTGAGCGAGCCTGCCAGGGGTGGAAGGGGGAGGTTTGGAGGTGGGTGGGCACGCCCTGTCTCCGATTCGTGAGCGTACCTGTACGAAGGAACTGAGGGGCACAAAAAACACTCGAGTAAAAAGCTGAGAACGTCCCGCTCAGCACAGTGACCCTGATGATGAGGAAGGACTGACGCTCAGTATGGTTCCCTCTGGTAGAGAAAGCCTCAGAGGGGACAGCTTGCTTCCCACACCTAGTTTTTATTATTTTATATTCATTTTTTTATCCCCTAGCGTTTATTGTGGGCTGGAAGGAAACTGCAGCCCATGTGCTGCTGCAGAAGTAAGTAAAGTGGCGTGAGGACCACCGAAGATGCTCACTGCTTCTCTCTGACTCTTGCAGACCCCAGAAAATACCACCTCCTGCGCAGCGCAGCCTCGGACCGTCACATCCAGCTCTTGCCCGTTGCGTTCTACAGGTAACGCCCGGCAGGGTTGTTATTTGAGGAGCCACGTAGCTTTTGCTAGAAGCTTCTCTTCGGCTTTGTGGTCTGAACAGGAGGAGCCTGGCAGTGCAGTGGCCTCGCGCACAACGGGGCTTGCAGAACGGAGAGCGGCAACAGCT
>VWZZ01005468.1:823-13370 GCA_013399095.1 Psophia crepitans
AAAAGGGCTCTGGATTGGGCAAAAGGGCTCTGGATTGGGCAAGATCACCCGTTATTTGGCAAAAATCACTATATTTTCAGCAAGTGCACCCTAAATTCCACAAGATCGCTCTATATTTGCCAAGATTGCCCTATATTCGGCAAGATGGCTCTGGATTAGGTAAAATCACCCCGTATTTGGGAAAATTGCCCTCTATTTTTGGCAGATTTGTCCTATATTCAGCAAAGTTGCCCCATATTTGGCAAAAACGCTCTGTATTTTGCGAGAAGGCCCCTTTTATTCGGCAGGATCATTCTATACTGGGCAGAATCAGCCTATATTCCACGAGACCCGTCTCTGTTCGGCGAAATCGATCTATATTCAGCGAAATCGCACCAAAAAAAGGGTTTTTCAGCTTGAATCTGGGCTCAAGTTTTTCTTTCTACAAAGGAAATTTTCCTGGGCGTCGTGATTTTGCGTCAATAGACGTTTCGTACAGGATGTCCCACATCGAAGCTAAGGCATTGGGTGTCTACTTTTGATATGCTGGTCCATGCTGAGACACCAGAACCCCCTAATTATTTCGGTAATTAATTAGGGAACAAACTAAGCCTCATCCAGTTGCGGGGCTGCAGGAGCTTTTGTAGCGTGAGATGTGGCAGCAAAGGAGGAGAAGACTCACTTACCAGAATAATTTCCTTGGTTTTGTGTGTCAGTCGCTGTGGATGAAACCAAAGAAGATGGAGAAGTTCTTCCCAGATGCCGCCTAGCCCAACCCATTGGTGCCCCATGGAGGTTGGTCCCTACCCTCTTGTTTTCCCAGGCTTAAAAAAATACCGACCCGTGGTTTTGGGGGGAGGGGTGTCTTTTGGGGGTCACTCACCATCCCGAAAAATCCCTGGCTTTCCAGGCATCAACGACTTCAGCAATGCTCCTCACAGCCCGGCCATCAGGCAGCTTCAGGTCATCACTGGGGTCACCGTTGAAGTTGCCGCAGGGAGCGCAGAGTCGGTTGACCAAGGTGGGTCCTACAGTCACCGTCACCTCCCCGCTAGGGCTGAAGAGCACATCCATCCCCGACGCGTGGGAGATGGTGATGTTCCCCACCACTGCGCTCAAAGAAATGGCTTTGGACACCACAGCTGGAAGGTGGGTGAAAAGACCATTCACCTGCAGCAAAGCAAAACCACCGGAAACGGGTTAAAAACTCCCAGACTGCCCCTTGAAAGTGGTCCAGCACAAAGATATCGTCCGAGGTTGGACACCTAAGGGATTCTAGAGGAAGAGGAGATAAATCCCACATGGATTCCATGTCTTAATTTAATTCCTCATCTCGCTCACCTGTGAGGGTTGCCCATGCCCTGCCCCAGCTTACCCACACCTCCATGTTGTTATTCACGGTGATAAAAGCTTCTCGGAAGAAGACGAAGATGGCCACGGCGGCCGGGATGCTGTCGTCCCGGCACTCGCTGACCTCCACCACCACCTTGAACCAGTTGGGTGACTGCTCGTTGCAGAGGGCAGCCACTTTGTAGGTGCCACTGGTGAGGAGCCTTCCTCCCGCCCCATCAAACGTAGTCAAGAAGGCCCCCGGAGAGACCCGGCATCGGCCTTCCAGCTTGACACATCGCTGTGCCCCGTCCTGCGTGGCACAGACCTCGTCCGGGGGACACCGTACGTCCTCACAGACAAGTCCGCGGGATGGGTGGCAATTGCATTTTGTGGAGCAGTTGCTGGAGATGATGGTCTCACCCGCCTGGGAAAGAAAGGCTCAGAGGTTAATCCGCATGGACACCATCTCCAACTTTGGGGGGAATTTCCCACTTTCAAGGGGGGAAGAAATCCCCAGGAGAGAAAGGAAAAACATGAGATGGATTTGGTGGAGTTTGTGCAACTCAATGAATTAATTGTCTTTTTTTTTCCCCCTGGTCCAGTGGAGCAAAATATGCATTTTAGGTTGTTCTTAATTGCATTATTTTGGACACGTGTCCTTAAAACAACGTGGCAACCCACCTCCTTGAAGATTGAGTCCCAAAACCAGTTGCGTTGACTAAGTGGGACAATCAACCTCATCAGAGATGGAATCCTCGAATCCATTGCATCATCTAGATGGGAAAACCCACCTCACTGAAGACTGAGACCCCAAGGTAGGAGCATCTACTCAATGGGACAACCCACCTCATTGAAGATTGAGGCCACAAACCAGTTGCATCATCTAGGTGGGACAACCCACCTCACTGAAGATTGAGTCTCCAAACCAGTTGCATCATCTAGGTGGGACAACCCACCTCATTGAAGATTGAGTCTCCAAACCAGTTGCATCGATGAGATGGGACAAGCTAACCTCATCAAAGACTGAATTCCCAAACCAGTTGCATCATCCAGATGGGACAACTCACCCCACAATCCTTCCTCAACTTGATTTCCACCAAAACCACCAATGCCAAACCTTGATGGCCAACCTCACCTTGAAATACCGTCCTCGGTGCATGCAGCCACACTGCTCCAGGGACACACAGGCTTCTCCATCGAAGAGGTACCCATCATCGCACTGGCAGCCCTCGAAGCACGTCCAGCTGCACGGGGCCGGCACGGAAAGGCTGGCGCAAGTGAAGTCGCAGGTACGGGTGCAGAGCTCGTAGTGGCTGTGGGGTGGGCAGGAGAGGGCTGGAAAATAGTGGAGAAATATCATTATTTCCCCCCCCAAAAAAATCATGACCATTTTTTCTGGACCCAATGGGGCATCCCCATGGCTAACCAACAGCCTTGGACATCTTTGATGGCTCCAAAAGATGTTGGACTGATTGGATCCTGGGGAGTTAAGCAAAAGGCAACGTGGCGTGACGCTGCACGGGCCATTTGTTTATCTTCTTGGTCCGTGTTTGCCTCAAAAGTAGGCAAAAAATGCCACGGTTGCAAAATGGGAGGGTTTTGCTGGGGAAAAATGTAGCTCTGGAGGAAAACAGGAGTTGAAGAGGCTCCACGGAGAGAATCTGGGACACTTACGGCAAAAAGTGGTCGTTCTCCACCTGGAGATCTCAGCCCCGGCAGCTTGGCAAGCAGCGGCGTAAGCTTGGAGGCTGTGGCACAGGACATCACGGGCGCCGTCGGCAGCACAGACGTCGTGAAGGCAGTGGTTGAAATACTCCACTGGGCTCACCCGTGAGTGACACAGCCCGAAAGGTCCCGCCGGGTCCCGGATGAGCCCGCAGGAGTCGCTCGTGCCGTAGGAAGTCATGTCAGCGGCATCACACGCGGGGCAGCCCTTGCCGTTGCAACCATCGCTGCACGCTCTGTCCTCCATCGGCATCTTCCAGGAGGTGACAAATTCCTCCGTGCTCTGTGCCAGGGACCCGCCAGGCCGCTGGAAGTCATCACTGGGGTCGCCGTTGTAGTTACCACCCAGTCCGCACACACGGCCCCGGTAGACGTCGGGGATGGTGACGAGGAGGTAGGTGGCCACGTTGTAGAGGAGCCGGAGACCGGCAGCGGTCTGGAGAACAATGTTGGTCCCTTCTTGGACAATCCGTAGCTTCTTGTTCTCCGTCACCAGCGGCAGCGTGTAGCGCTCCCCATCCACCTGGAATGTGCGTGTAGGATGGGGAAGACGTTTGCACGCACATGTGTACCAGGGGATTTGACACGCACGCACACACCCCAGGGGATATTGCACACGCGTGTGCACCAAGGGACGTCCTGACTTACCAGTGGGGGGATTTTGCACGCGCCGGCAGATGTTGCGTGCCTGCGTGCACCGAGGTATTTTGCATGCGCCCGTGCACCCAGGGATTTTGCACGCACACGTTCACCACAGGTTTTGCACGTCCACGTGCACCAAGGCGCGGGGACCCTCCTGACTTACCATCACTTCCCACTTCCGTCCCCTCTCCATGCTGACCGTGTAGCCATGGATGGAGATGATCACCTTCTTCATCAGGGCCACATTGCCCCGCCCGCCCACATCGTGCTCCAGCAGCACCGAGAAGTTCGTCAGCCGTGGATCCGGCCTGCAGAGCCGCGCCAGGACGTAGGTGCAGGAACCCAGGAGGTCGAAGGCTCGTCCGTCGAACGTCACGTAGTGCGGGTCGCCTGACACCACCAACCTCCCATAGCCAGCAGGGTAACACCCCAGCACCCCGTCCTCTACTCGACACTCTTCGTGGGCGCTGCAGAAGACCTCCTCGCACTCCACCACCCCGGTGGCTTTGCAACGGCATCTCTCCCGGCACGAGGTGTAGAATTCCGCGCCCTTCTTGTAGTAGCGGTCCTGGTGCTCGCAACCGCACTCGCCCGCTGGCACGCACTCGTCACCGCTGAGGACGAAGCCCTCGTCGCAGAAACACCCTTCGATGCACAGCACCGACGCGCAGTCCTCGGGCCCGGCTCGCCGTCGACACGTGGCCGGGCAGCTGCTCCCGCAGAGCTCGTAGTGTGAGTGGTGGGGACAGGAGGGACCTGCGAGAAGCAGAGGAGGAAATATGGAATCCCACTTGGATTTGCGGCCCGAAGCGTCACGCTGAATGTTCCCATCGTTGCACTGAGGCTTGGGGGGGGGCAAATGCAACAAGGCTTCAGCGGTGGAGCATCGGTATCACCCTGGTGGGCGATGGGGTTTTATTTTGCGTTCCCCTTCCTTGCTTCAAGGAGGAACGCGGAGGGCGGTACGGATTTATTTCGCACTGTTGCCTAAAGGAAGGAACAAATTTTGCTTTGGGAATGGGAGGGAATTTTCCTGCCGCCGTATTTACACCTAAACTCATCGTTTGGGCCTTGGGGCTGTAGAGGGAGAGAATAAAACGTCGTTTCTGGAAGGAACGGTTGGAAATGGGGCGGATAAATCCTATTCCTTCATCAACCCAAAGCCCGGGGCGCAGATCCAAGCAGATCTTGAGTGGTTGAGCAACAATATCGCTCTGGAGAGCAACGGGGATTGATTTCACGTTCCCCTGGCTTGCCTCAAGGAAGAATCTGTTGGGCAACGGGGATTTATTTTGCACTGTTGCGTGAAGGAAGGGATGAAGTTTGCTTTGGAAACGAGTCGGAGGGGATTTCCCCAACATCTATATTTACATTTAAACTCATTGTTTGGCACCGGGGCTGGGGAGGGAGGGGATAAAGTCATTGTGTTGCAAGGAGATGTTGGAAACAGGGTAAATAAACCCGATTTTGGAGGCGGTTTGTGTTTCCGTAGGCTCTAAGCAAAGCCACGAGTGGGTGGTTGGGCTCAAAATCTTGGTTTTATGGGCAAGCACGGGCGGGGGAAAAATCCCCTTCTGGCTCCACTCACCGCAGAAGGATGGCGTCCTCCACTGCTCCACACCGATGCCGTGGGTCTGGCACTCTGTCACGTAGGCTGCGATGGCTTTGCACAAGGTGTCCCGGTGGCCTTTGTAGTGGCAGGCGTCGAAGGCGCAATCCTCGAGGAAGGGCGCAGGGTTGATGGTCTTGTGGCAAGCCCGGAAGGGTCCCCCAGCTCTGGCGATCACCCCGCAATAGTTGTCACCGCGGTAGGGTTTTTTCTGCTCCTCGTTGCACGCCGGGCAATCCCCCACACAACCGGCCAAGCAACCGGGAACGTCTCCCACCTTCCAGCTATTGGCCAGCTGGATTTCATCCACAGCCCGTTTGCCGTCGCGGGTGGTGAAGTCGTCGTCAGCGTCGTGGTTGGCGTTGCCGCAGAGGCCGCAGACGGCGCCGGCGTAGACATCGGGGAGGATGACGCGGGCGTAGCTGTACCAGTCGAAGCTCACCCGCAAGCCAAAGACGGTGCGGACAAAGCCGTGGACGCCGCTGTGGTAGAGCTCGAACTGGCCTTTCTGGGTGAACGGGAGCTCCACGAAGGCGCCGTTGACCTGGAGAAGGTGGTGTGGAGGATCAGTGGTGGCACCGGGTGACGTACGGCTCATGCAAAACCCTCGAGATCTTGGGGGGTTTTGCAAAAAAAAAAGGGGAAAATTTCCCTGCAAACGTGACCGAGTTGAGATTCACTTGGTTTTGCAAACGCCTTTGTGCCGGGGGGGGGATTTCTGGGCAAATTGAAATCGGTCAAATTTTTGGTAAACACTTTGTGGAAGGAGAATTTCCAGAGGGGAGTGAGGGGGGGAAAAAAAAAAGGCAAATCGCTTGAGATTTGGGTGTTTCTGCAAAAACTGGAGGATTTCCAGGCAGAGGGTTCTACGTGAAACGGAAAATATTGTTGTTCAGAGAGAAAAATAAAGGAAAAGTTGTAGCTAACCCTTTTGTGCAACACTTTGGCTAAAAACGAGGTGGCAGATGAGCCCATCCCAAATGGATTGAATCACTTTGCAGCTGTCGGGGAGAAAGGAAATATAAACTCCGAAAGCCTCATGGGAGCAAAAAAAAAAAAAAAAAGCAAACCGAATACGTCAAGCGAAGCGGATGCTTTTGAAAGTGGAATTATTTTCACGGATATTTTTCGCTCGCTTGGTTTGCCAGAGTGAAAACGGGCCGTTTCCAGCGCAGCATAAACAAGTTGTGTGTTTGGGGGGGTGTTTTTTTCTTTTTTCTTATTTTTTCTTCTTTTTTTTTAATTCTAACCTCTTTAAGTGTTTCAAATAGGGTTTAAATCTAAACTGGTTGCTCAGGGCTCCCTCTGGAGACGGCAGCCAGAAATTGATGCTTCCACAGAGACGCGCGTGAGGGGAAAAAAAAGGATGATTTGGGAGAAAAACGTAGCAAATAAGTAATTTAGATGCAAGTTGCACGAGGTCTTTGGCGGCCGCTTACCTTGACCTTGCGTGGATGCTCCTGGCTCATGCTGATGACGTTGCCGTAGACCTCCAACGTGACAGTTTTGGTGAAGGACACGGCTTTGCTGCCCCGGTTGTTGTTCTCCACCTTGACGGTGAAAGGGACCAGTTTGGGGTCCTGGGTGCAGAGGGCTGCGAACTGGTAGATGCACGTCCCTTGGAAGTCGTACCTCAACCCGTCGAAGGTGGTGTAATGAGGATCTCCCGTTCCGATGCAGGTAAAATATTTGTTTGCCTGGCAGCTGGGGACGCCGTTGACCGTGACACATTTCTCATGGGCTTTGCAACCAGCTTTCTTACAAGCCACCTTGCCCCCCACCTCGCATCGGCACCGGCTCTGGCAGCTCCCGTCCTCCCAAAACTCCTCCCGGATCTTGTAGGAGCGTCCGTTGTGGAAACAACTGCAGGTCTCCGCTGGGACACAGGAGTCGTTGTGGAGGACGAAGCCCTCGTTGCACTGGCAGCTCGCCACGCATGGCTTGCTGCAGGATGTGGGGGCTTTGGGGTCGGCGCAGGTGGCAGGGCACGATGTCCCGCAGGCCTCGAAGTGGCTGTTTTTGGAGCATCTCTGAGCTGTGGGAATGATATTTGAGGAGAAGATCTCAAAAAAAAGAAAGGGTAACGGAAGGAATGAGCTGGGCACTTTCCTTAGAGACTCCTACAATGACTCAGCTGATGCCTGCAAGTGATTCAGAGTCTTTGAGACACCTGGTGGGGATGGGCCTCAAGAAAAACCCTCCATGATTCTGTGGGTTATGGACATCTGAAGTCAGATAAGGTGCATTTTGGGGTGATTTGGCACGAAAAGAGCAACACAATCCGTCCCAAATGCCAGACGTGTTGGTTAAATTGATGCCTACAAGCATCAACTTGGTGGGCTGGGCAGCAACTTTTAGGCACCCCTGGCCAAATCCCCACATGGATTCCCTTCTTTCTCCCCCAAAATTCTTGGGGAGCCCCCCATCTGAGCTTACCACACCCTGCCGTGTCCTGCAGAGTCTCCTGGTCTCCACATTCATTCTGACAGGAGGGATCTCGCCAGCTTTCGGCCCAGTCCTCCATACTGGCAGCCTGAGTGCCATCAGGAAGTTTCATCTCGTCCTCCGTGTCCTCGTTGAAGTTGCCGCAGAGTCCACAGGTGGCCCCGAAATAGCTGCTGGGTACCGCCACCATTATGGCCCAATCTTCGTCGTAGGTCACCTGCAGCCCAAAATCCGTCTGCAGGATGGTCCGACCCTCGTTTTGGGAGATCTGGATCTTCCCCGCTTCCAGGGTGGCTGGTATGCTGGTGAGTTTGTTGTTGACCTTGGTGGAAAGAAGGAGGAGTTGCTAAGAGTTCACGACCCCCAAAAGCACATAGATACGGTCAGAAAGAGAAATTCCTTTCAGGAAGGAGCAATTATCAGCATAAACCAGAAATTTTGCCCCACGTCGTGTAGATACGCAATAAGCTTTAGCAGGAGAAGATCAAACCCCAAATATCTCATGGGAGAACCATCTCCTTGAACTCCTGAGCTGAAGATCTCGTTTATGTTACGCTCACTCAACTGTACGGCTTGGAGAAACCTCATCTAACCTTGTGAACTGGACTTACAGCTCACCTAGACTCCCTTTTTATTGGTGGATCTCCATGGTTGGTGGACCCCATGGACAAATCATGAAACCACCAGCCTCGTGGCAGAGTTGCATCCTTAAGACTACCTTTTTCTTGACGCTAACCAAAAAGTCAGCGTGGTTTCGCTGGAGATACCTCTGAAGGCATCTCGAGTCAGGTACAAAACACCCTCCCCTTTGCCACGTCTCGATGTGTAACACAAAATTTCCCGATACTCCGTGTTTTTTGGCTGGTTCTCCTCATTTTTTGAATTTCAACCTCAAAATGTTTTATCCTCTTCTGCTTGGCGTGAAAGGTTTTCTCCAGAATAATGCTGCCATGGCCTGGAAAAACCCACCTGGATTTTGCCTCCCTCTCCTCTCTGGATGGAGATGTTGTAGGCGTACACGTAGATGTTGGTCAACCACTCCTTAAAATTGGCTTCGCTCTTCTTCTCCTCCACGACGAAAGGCACCAAGGTGGGATCGTTGCCGCAATATTTGGCAACGGTGTAGGTGCAGCCGCCCCGGATGTCCACGGTCATCCCGTCGAAGGTGTGGTACTGCAGGGACTGCGACCCCATGCAGGTTCCCATGTAGTCGTGCACACACATGGCCTCCCCCTTCTCCATCTTGCACGTCTCCTTCGCCCGGCATTTCACCAGCCGGCAGGGATCTGGAAGAAACGGCGCACAATTATTTGTGGGGACGACTTTGCTGCTGGATGTGGCCCTGGGGACAGTGCAAGCATCACCATCACCAGTCAACCAGCACCTCCAGATCTCTAGAATTTTAGAGCAGGGATTAATCCCAGGTAGGTTTAGCCTTAAGCTTAGGCTTGACCATCTGGATTGACTCACTTGAAGCTCCTTTCATCGATTACCTAATTATAGGTGACATATTTATAGATAAAAAAATTATCTCGGGTAGGTTTGGCCACCTTAAGCTTAGACTTGACCATCTGGGTTGACTCACTTGAAGCTCCTTTCATCGATTACCTAATTATAGGTGACATATTTATAGATAAAAAAATTATCTCGGGTAGGTTTGGCCACCTTAAGCTTAGACTTGACCATCTGGGTTGACTCACTTGAAGCTCCTTTCATCAATTACCTAATTATAGGTGACATATTTATAGATAAAAAAATTTTATATATTTATAGAAGAAATATCCTGCTTAGACTTGACCATCTGGGTTGACTCACTTGAAGCTCCTTTCATCAATTACCTAATTATAGGTGACATATTTATAGATAAAAAAATTATCTCGGGTAGGTTTGGCCACCTTAAGCTTAGACTTGACCATCTGGGTTGACTCACTTGAAGCTCCTTTCATCGATTACCTAATTATAGGTGACATATTTATAGATAAAAAAATTATCTCGGGTAGGTTTGGCCACCTTAAGCTTAGACTTGACCATCTGGGCTGATAGCTTGAGGCTCCTTTCATTGATTGTTTAATTATAGGTGATTTATTTACAGGTTATTTATAAATTATATATTTATAGAAGAAATATCCTCTCCTAAAACAGGCCAAAGCCACGTTGGATTAATTACTCCTTCTTAGACTTTGTGCTACAAGAGGAAAATCACGTTTGGGCTCAAAACAGCTAATTTTAGGTACTTCTCTATATGGGATCTCAGCGTTTACCAGCTTTGGGGATGGAAAAGGGATTTTAGAGCCATCCAGCTCGGAGGAATAAATTTTGACTCCTAAAAGGGTGTGGATCTGCCTCGCATTGCAACCACGCTTTTGAGAGGGGGGCAGGAGGGAAGCCAAAAGAGGGTGAGAGGAGCTGGAGGTGGCCCCGGGGCCCTCACCGCTGTCGCAAACGGCCGCCGCCCCGTAAGCTTTTTGCTCCCGGATCCCAACGCTGAGCAACCCGAAGGGAGATGTCTTGTGTTCCACCGTATGGACGGTGAATTGACTGCCCAAACTCTGCCCAGCCCAGGAGTAATCAGTGCCCGGGACGGGATTCCACACAATATTTCTCAATGGTGCTTTGTTGAGCATCACTCCGGACGTCTCCGAGGTCTTGGCTATCAGCAGGGCGTAATTATCGTAACCGTCCAAGGCAAAGATGTTGTAGGAGTGGCAGTAGCTGGAGACATCTGGGATGGTCATAAAAAACGGGTCGTAAGAGATGGCGTCTTTATTACCGCCGTCAGCGAAAAAAATGACCTGGATTCCAGCGTTGGCAGAGAGGTACAAGGTGTTTAAGGCTTGGAGGCCATAGAACGTTGACCGGCTTGGCCGTAGCTCCCGAACGGTCTTGGTCACCCCGTGTTGAGACTCCACGCGCGTTGGCTGAGAGGTGGAGACGTAGATGATGTCAGACTGAGTCTCGAAAGGCAACGGCGGCACGATGAAGGTGGTGCCCCAGCTGGAAACGGGCTGGAGCTGCTCCACTAAGTGGTCGCAGTGGGCGAACCTGGCCAAGCAGGTGTGGCCGGTGAAGACGGCCACGGGTTTCTGCGCCACGATCCGTGTGCCAGACATGTCAGACGGGCTTTGGAGTTGGACCGCTTGGAAGGGCTCCAATCTGATGGGGAGCACCGAGCCTCGGGGGTAAGACCGGCCTTGGTAGGTCACTGTGGCTTTGAGGTGCACGTCAACCATGGTGGGCTCATCCCAGGCGGCCACCACGAACTCGCCGTAGCGGTCAGTGCCCACGTTGGGCGTCACGACGTGGTACTCCGTGCCCCAACTGTGCATGGGGTATACCACGGCTGAATCAATCGAGGTGGGTTTCTCGTTGACCATCACCAAGGAGATGGCGTTGTTGGACCTCACCACCACGGTGTTATCGAAGGTTTTACTTCCCACCATCTCTGCTTGGGGTGGGATCTTCACCAGGATGGTTTGGCCTGTGGTCGCCTGCACCGTCATCCTCAAGCCTGGCTTCTTCATGGAGATGGTTACGGACGTGAAGGGCGAATAACCTGTGATGAGCAGCTTGAAGTCGCTGTTGAGGGTCTGCTGCAGACCGTTTTGCATGAAGCCCACCACGAAGTTTTCCCCCAGGTGACGCGAAGCCGACGCGGCGACACTGAACGCGTAAAAACCACCTAGAAAAACCCAAGGAAGAGGAAAAATTTGCCGTCAGTGCCTTCATCACCCGTAAGGTCACATTTGGCAACCCGAGCTGGAGACCGCGACTCAAGTTGAGCTTGAGGTGGCACCTGATTTCATCTTGGTGGCAAATGAGTAGCGATTTGATGGGATATTATTTAATAACAGCTTGAATTAACGTTGATTTCAGGGACTTTTGATTTGAGGGGGTGTTGATTCCATGGAATTTTGATGGGACGGGCTTTAAATCTGCTGAGTTAGCAAGTTGGGAGAAACCCGTTGGTTTGGACAAAGGTTGAAGAAACGGCTTGGAGGGAATATCGAGCGAGAGGACTATCGAGTAGAAGAAAGAGCAATTAATTCCCTGGGCAAAAGATGAGGCTTTTGGGTGGGTTTTGTGCCGGATGGAGGAATTTGAAGGGAGAAATTGGACTTTTTAAGGGGTCCCCTTTCACCTCCGAAAGACCACGGAGGGGTGGAAAGGTGGGCAACCACGCTCAGAGGTGATGCTGAAGGACAGTGGCCAACGTTGCCTTGGAACCAGGAGCAAAATCCCCTTATTTTTAACCGATCTCCTCCAAAATGTGTCTTGGGGTGGGGGGTTTGCTGCTTGGTTTCCTCTTGACGTGTCACGGGGTGGGGGGAGGAATTTCATCTCTCTTCAATCGTTGCACGGGGTGGGGGTGCAAAATGTGGCCTCTTGGACTGGGAAAAATCTTATTCTGAGGCAATTTATATATTTTTTTTTTTTCAGGGGGTGGATTTTACGGGTTATAAAGAATTTCCCAGCCCTGTTTGAACTCACCCCATAATATGACGGTCCAGATCGGCAGCGGAACGTCGTATTTTCCCCGGCCCGGGCAGCCACCCATGGCGATTTGGCTACGGAAGGTAAGAAAATGATCAAATTTGGGAATTTTTTTTGGTTAAAAAAAAAAATTGCCCAAAATTTGGAGGTTTATTGCGCTTGTGGATGTCTCAAAATTCACGATTTTATTTTGCTTGGGCTTAGACGGAGCTTACAAAAATCTGGGGGTTCTGCCCTTGCATTTATCTGCGAAATAAGCGTTTTATTGTATTTGCCCCCAAAATCTGGGCTTGGGGTGTTTTTTTTTTACCCAAAAGTCTGGTT
>VWZZ01005470.1:4488-32053 GCA_013399095.1 Psophia crepitans
CTGGACTCTCTCTAGCAGTTCCCTATCCTTCTTAAGCTGAGGGGCCCAGAACTGGACGCAATACTCCAGATGTGGCCTCACCAATGCAGAATAGAGGGGGAGGAGGACCTCCCTCGACCTACTGACCACAGCCCTTCTAATTCACCCCAGGATGCCATTGGCCTTCCTGGCCACCAGGGCACATTGCTGGCTCATGGTCATCCCTCCGTCCACCAGGACCCCCAGGTCCCTTTCCCCTACACTGCTCTCCAGCAGGTCAGTCCCCAACCTGTACTGGCACATGGGATTCTTCTTTCCCAGCTGCAAGACCCTACACTTGCCCTTGTTGAATCTCATCAGGTTCCTCCCCGCCCAGCTCTCCAGCCTATCTAGGTCCCGCTGAATGGCAGCACATCCCTCTGGTGTGTCAGCCACTCCTCCCAGTTTAGTGTCATCAGCAAATTTGCTGAGGGTACACTCCGTTCCCTCATCAAGGTCACTGATGGTCTTAAGCCCAGAGAGGACTAGAAAAAACAAAACTACAAAAAGCAGAGAAAGGAATTGTATGGTCATATAGGTATGATTGCATTATTTATGTATTATCATGTAAGTATGATTGTGTTATTTCCATGTAATTGCCTAAATACTGCTCGACATAATTAATCATATTACTACAAAGAACTTACTGGATCTGTTAGGAAAAGAAGGGACACTTACTTTTTGTTGTGAAAATATTTTTTCATTTTTATTGTTGAAAATACCAATAAACACTCTATTTAACACCTGTGCACTGAAAACGTGGCAGGTAAACTAGCATCAGACTTCTATGATCACCATTCCACCAGTGCTATTAATCTATTCAAGTAGATCTGCATACGTGAAATGGTCTACAGTATAGACTACACTGTGGCTGCAGATTCATCTATGCATTTGAAAGGTATCAATGAAAATTCAACACCAAAAGTGAATATACCAGAAGAAACACACCAAATGAAAAGTTTCAATAACTGTAGAGATAGGTTGGATAATATAAGAAACAAACTAAGGAGAAAATAGATGTCATGCTGCCTTCTCCCAAAGGGAGACTGGTGATACACAAGTGGACTTGATAGGAACACACTTTTGCAGCTACACATCACGATTTGCTCCTGGTAATGGAAGTAGACCTTCAGCAAAGAAATCATCTCAATCTCTTGAGCTTGTGCTAATACTGTTCTACTCATTTGCAGCTGGGTTGGGGGGGAGGAGACAGTGCAAACCATCTTCAGGGAGGGGTGACTAATGAAGCAAAGAAAGGTTTTAATCTAGGGTGAAATTCAGAGGTAGACTTGGCAAGCCTGTTTGTTAAAAATTAATGAATATATTCAACTGAGTTAGAGTTTATTTGGTTGGGGTATTTTGTTTGTCTGTTTTGTGGGTTTTTTTCCCAGGAGACTGGAAAACAAAGCCAAAAGAAGAGCAGATGATACTACAAGTCTGATATTAAAGTATCATTTTGAAATGACAGCTTCATCAACCTGTATTTCTTTGTTATTCTCTTCAGCCATTTTCTTCACAGCTAAATTTGATCCTCCGGTTGATGAGGTGAGTTGAGTTTAACTATATAAGATAATGATATAGCCAGAAGCTTGTTTTATGTCGGAAAAAGTTTAAATTCAATTGGCATCAATAACCGCTCATCAATCTTGTGCAGAATTGCAATGTGCAACTGAATGTTAAGATCAACTAAATGTCGTGCAATATAGTTGGTCCTAGATCTTCATGAGGTGCACACAAAAATATGGTTTACACATATTAGCAGATGGAAGAATTTGGATAGTTTGTAGACACTTTCATCCACTTCATAGAGGAAATGCTGGATAAACATCTAAACAGCATGAAATCTTGATGACCTATTTTCAAAATACTCTAAATAAGCTAGATAATAAACTGGAAGGGACTGTAGGAAGCCACCCTGATTTTCCAGTTCTATTGCTATCTTCTGCTGTACCAGTATAGTCTGTAATCTGGAAAGGTTTGTATAGTTTTAGCATCAAAATTTTTTTATTTTGCCTCCCACAGTTGCTGAAAGGCTCTCCTTTAACAGAAGCTCAATACTCCTGGTATATTACTCAAGACACTTCAGATACATGGAATATGAATTTTTTCATGTAAGCACATATTTATAAACCAGACCAAAATTTTAGTTCTTTTAATTGATGGGAGGAAAAAAGAATGCTAAGATTTCCTGCAGTTATTGAATAACCCAGGTAAAATCGCAGAGAGCTGATAATTTACAAGTCAATGCTTATAAAACATATCCAAGAAAATGTTCAGTAGATTAACACAAAGTGGCTACAATATTGCCGACTACTACTTGTAGCTGTTAGCATTGTTCTGTTATGTGTTCATGAATGTACAGCTAACTACTTATGTCAGCAGAATTATTGCTAACACTCCTGGTTAGTGAAGCAGAGTCAGTTATAAATGCAGAGGTCTACCGACTGTATGTTTTCTGTGGAATACATGAATGAACTTCACATATGTCTTTCACTACCACATTACAAGATGCTTGTATGTGTGGGGATTTTTTCTCCTTATGTATTTTTAACCTCTATCATCTGGAAAAGAAAGAAATATAACGAATATTCTGACATACTCTTCCACCTCGAAAGTTGAGATATTTAATGTTTATGCATTCCAGACCTTAAGCAGAAGCAAGAGATAAACAAAGGTTGCTCTGTTCTGGTGTCGAACTCAGCTAATCTGCTGCCATATTGTAATAAATCTCTGAGGAATATCCACAAACAATGAATTTCAAAACTACACAGCTTTAGCTAAATTATTATAGTATTTTGTTTTATTTACAGGTGTGGTGAAAATCACTAAAAACCAGCCCTGACATCAGTAGCGGTAAGACAAATTTCAAGTACAGAGGGATACAAGTTTCTTAGTGAAACATTTGCCTGTTTCACTTTTATATGGGCAAAAAAATGTACTACTTCTAAACTTCATTCTCAGAAAAGAATGGGGAAATGCAGCCCCAATGCAAAGGACAAATTTATGCAGACAGTAGCACATCAGAAATACTTAATGCTGGAACAAATGCTGCTGAGAAGCTAGAGCACCTTAGCTTCCTCACAATAAATTTGTGACTGTTAACTGAAGAATGTCAGATGACATTCTGGAAACAATTGTTTCGTCCATAATGAAAATTTATAGCCGGGAGATTTTCTGGAAAGATATTCAATTTTCTACGTAAGGTACAGCAGTGGAATTACTAGGCTATGTTAAATATATAACTTACAGTTACAGTCATGTAATAAGAAAAAGTAATAGAGAAGGGTAGTGTGTATGGACTGACAGGTACATCTGTGGGGAGAGACTCCAGGAGTACCAAACCTGCTGTCCATGTACACACAGCAGCAGCAGGAGCAGTAAGCCGTATTACCCAGGACTCTTCAGCCCTCCCACTTCTCCATTGACCACACACCTTGTAATTGAAGTTGAATTTGGGACTTCCCTTTCCTCTCAGGAGGTGAAGCAAAGTGGTTTTCTGTGTGCATAGGGGAAAAAGCGCCATCCTGCGACCCATGAAAGCCCCAGGGAAAGGTGAAGGCTCCAGAGCCATTTAGGCTAGAAGGGAGCTTAAGAAGCCACCTAGTCCCACCTTCTTCCCACAGTCAGCATGTCTTTCCCACAGCCTTACCAAAATCTTCCACAGCACCTGAGAACTGCATTGGGCTCCTACAAAATCCACAGACAGTCTGCCAGCATCCATCAGCACTCTCAAATACCTTTTAGTCTTCTGCCCCAAAGCCCAGATTTGCCCACAGCATCAAGCAGCTTCATTCACCATGCAAATCACATGAGAACTAATAGATCCTCTCACAATGTTCACAGGGGTAACTCTGATGAATTGAGACATAAAAAATGAGTACTCTGTATTACAATACAAAGAACTTATGGTAAAGTGCAGTAAGATAGCACTAGTGGCAGATTAGTCCCACCTGTCTCTCAACTCTCTTTCCCCCCAACTGGGATCCTAAAATTACAAATGTTTTTCAACCCACATATACGTCCTCAAGTCCTTTACCACATTTTCCATGTAGGTATACAGAAATAAGTTTTGAACCTCTTAAGAATACAATATCCTTGTAGAAAATGTGGCCTGAAAGTGTTTTGTGAACATTTAACAGAAAGCACTTTTTACTGTGACAATACAATTTACACCTTGCTAGTAAGTATATGGCTTTTGTTTCGTGTAATAACTCTAACCAGTTTTGCTCAAAGGTGTTTGATAAATATGCTTTCCCCTTAACACTTCATTTAAGATCAACACTTGTGTTTTGTAATTTTCTCTGTTTTCCTCACCAACAGTCAGCTCATCCGCACGTGCTTGGTGATTAGGTCTCTATGTACGACACATCAACACAGAAAAAGAAAGCTACTACAGTTAATCTATGCATAGGTTGCATACAGCTTACAAGCATTATGTTTGGCTACCTGTAAAGCAGCAATGTTTGACAAGTGCTCACAATGGTAAGAGCTTTTGCAGAGGATAAAAAACCTCAAATGTGCCAGAATTCACAGAATAACTTATGCATCTGTGGGATCAAAGTTCTTCTAGAAATGAAGAGACATAAACAAAAGATAAAGCATTAAATATTTTTAAAGGATCTAAAAAAAAAAAAAAAAAGTTCATTTAAGCAGCAAAGGATTCTGCCTAGTGTTGTATCACTGAATAGTACCTCACTGCATCAACAGTTACCAGAAACACAGTCTAATAAAAAATACCACCATATAAAAAGTGAGAACCCATTTCTCTCCATTTTAGCAGCTATAGGTCACACCCACTTTGTAAAACCTAATGCATATCGAAGACTGTTGAAACTATGGCAAAAAATATTTTTATTTTTCAAATTCTAGTCATTAGCCTTTTTTCCACCTCATTCATCTCAAACAGAATTGCATAACAATGTTATGCAGTGCTGTTGCTCCCTGGCAACTGCAAAGCCTCTAGAGTCAGCAAAATGTCCTTCAGGTAATACACTATAAAACCAATACTGACCTTCGAAATTATGCAAGGAGTCTGGTTCTAAAGGACTGTTATTTCTGGCTATTCCACCTACTGAAAAAGCATCCTGTGCCATTTTTGGCACATTACCCCTAGAAATACTGGATGCTTTGTCATTGCTCCTATCTGCATGCCTTTACCTATGATTCATAAAGAAATAAACATATCACTCTTCCTCAACACTAATTACAAGCCTGTGTGTGCAAAGATGCAGCACACAAACCAGAAGAAGACAGACACTTTTAAAAAACAGACTAAACACTGAACATTGAATGCTGCCAGTCTGATGAATCTTAAAATCACCCACTGCGTTCTGGTTCTGTATACACAAATGATGGTATTTTAATGTAAGCAAAGACATAAAAACCCAACACATTATGTAAATGCAATAACAAATGTAAAATGATAAATTAGCAAGCAACTATTCAATTATTACTGTGACTAATTCCTGTAGATGGTGCCACAGTAAATGAGCCTGAACTTGTTCTGGTTGACTGCAGTGTTCTGTTGAAACATTTCCATTTGGTTTGTTTGCCGCTTATGTAGATCACTGAAGTAGATAGCATCTGTTTAATGAGCTCCCACTTCATTACAGAGCCTCACTACTTACTGAGTCATTCTCCTTAAGCACGCAGGCTGCATAATCTGGTGTTGTTTTAAAGCAAATACTAATTTATGATTACCTGTTACATTAGGCCACTGAAAATTGTAGTTACACTGGCTTGCATGAGCAGAATGCTAATAGCCTGATTATGGATTGTAGTGATGTCTCACGCTTACAGTCTACGGACATAAATTCCCATCTCAAGCATATTGGCTGAACAATGCATGCAGTGTAGAAAGGAAAAGGGATAAAATACACTCACTGGTAAAACAAACAAATTACAGTCTCCATATCCATCAAATATGGAAATGTAAGGGAAAATCAGAAACATTTCAGTGTTACTATGCTGCCAATATAGACAGCTGAATGACAATAGAATTATTCATTGAAGTGTCATGATTGTTATGTAATTGATATCACAATGATAGCTAATCAAATCCTTTTCTGAATAAAAGGCTGACAAAGTCTCAAAAATGTTACAATTACAACAGGTATCACTGGTAATCTTCAGATCATGAAAACCTGCAGAGCACAGCTGTAAGCGTGATCAAAGCAGTGACAAACAGACACTATATGGTATCTCAGAACCAGTCAAATTGTACCTTCAGATAAGATCCATAGAACTGGAATAGTCCATGAGTCATTTAGTCTAGTCCGCAAAATCAGAGGTCACTATGCAAGGACATTTACTTCAGATGAGTCCATTGGATATCTTTTCCAAAGCGACTTTACACTTAGGCAACAAAATGCTTCTCCATAGACAAAAACCACTCAGTACAGCCCTGTGTCCCATACCACACAATTTAGGGTCACATGGTCCCTGCCAATCTGATTTAACAGAAAATTCTTTCTTAAATCACTTTGCTCCCCCCACAACTCTATGTCTGCATTTATTTGCTCCGAATAGCTACTTCTGGAGTGTACCACAGGGCTTGTTAGTATTAAACATCAGGAACAAGTCCAGGAAGGATCTGTAGATCATCCATTGAGTAATACTGACCACAACCTGCTTGAATTGATCTTCCTATTAAGATGAAATACTGAAACAAAGAACTGTCGACCTAAACTTTGGACAAGAAACCTAACCAAGAACATCTTAGAGATTAAAAAAAAAAAAAAAAAAAAAAAAAAAAAAAAAGAGAGAGATTACACTCTCTGAAATGGGATTAACCTATTTAACCATACCAGCATGAAATCACGAGGAGATACATCTTTTTTAGACAAAATAGCAACATCATCAACAATGACAACAAAGCAGATAGTGGCAACATTGTGAAAACATTCAGCTGAAAGGGTTACACAAAACTAACATGAAAGCTTAAGAGACAAATGGTTCAAATTAGTCACACAGAAAACAATATAGGGTAAAACAGAAGACAGGAAACAGAAAGACTAAGCAAAACTTTCAGAAACAAACAAAAAATCCATTGAGAGAAATGCATAAGAAATTACTTATTAAAAGAAAAAAGTCCAAAATGACAATGATGTATTTTGCAGACTTCCAAAGAAGAAAGGCAGCTATGAATAATGAAGGTGACATTTCAGGGAAACTGAAAGATTTGTCAGTAACAATATTCACCACAAAGGATGTTAGAGAGATATTTACCCTTCAGCACTTCTTTCAGTCAATAAAGATGAGACATTCCCAAAATCTGAAGCACCTATTATATACGTGATCCAAGTTCAGTTCTTGACTATCTAACCGATGCATTATCCACTCTATACCTCCGCACAAAGAAATGTCTAATTCTCTGCTTAAATGTGTGTCTGCTTAGAGGAGCGCTTGCTTCAGTGCAAAGCCCAGGACAAAAAACAAGCAAGACTGCAGCTCTTTAAGCTACAAGAATAAGCAAATATTTTCTTATCAGCTACTTTGAGACACTGTCTATTGAAAGATTTGAAACTTTTGTCTAATAAAAGTGATAGGCTGAGAAGTGAGATAAGCTGAAAGTCCTGTGTACACAGCAAGAAGCAGTAACAAGGACAGTGGATACATATCCAATAAATTGCTGTGCCTCTATGACACGGTCTTAATACAACACTATACCACTACAGCTGTTCCGTCTCCTTTTACAATGCTAGCTCAGACAACACTGTATAGGAGGTCCCTGCACCACAGTACAGTGCACAGCAGATGCACATTTAAATCTTTCACACTTTCAGGGTGTAGACAAGTCTCTCAACTCATCAGGGCCAAGTAGCAGTGTCTCTCTTTACCTCTGTAACCTGGTAGTCACAGGCCTCCAGCAAGGGAAGAGCAATCAAGTGCAGCACTATGGGCAAACCTTTAACCATAGCAGTTAAAGATTTGGAGTACCCAAAAAACCTCAGCATGAAACAAAAATCTTCAGTTTTCAGCAGTTTCTTTGCCTTTTCAACTCAAACAATAATGGTTTCCTTTTTTTTTCCCAAACTATTAGTAGTTCACTCAGACATAAGTAAGACCCCTGCAGATTTCTGGCCAGTAGACCCCCTGTGCACTCGGGAAATGTCAAGATGAGAAGAAACACCAAGAACCAGGTCCTCCCTCTATAAAGCTGTGCAAAGCCACAAACCCCCTGACTAGAATGAATCCTTTATGGCACTAGTTCATGGTTTCTGTTCTCAAGCCATGATAAGATACAAAGCTTTACACAAAATAATCCAGCTCTATCTTAATTTTTTTTTCATTTTTTTCCCCTGGAATCCAACTTGTTTCTTGATTTGGTGCAATATCTTTACTTTTCCAGAGCTTTGAAACCACTTCTAGATTTCTAGTTCTCTCAATTCCATTATGAGTGCCTGAAGAAGTTTTGACATAAACCAGCAGGAACTGGTTGTTGTCTATAAAAAAGCTCATATCTGATAATAAAGCAAATAGCCAGGACCCAGGTTTCGAATTATTTCTGTACTCTGAATAAATGAACTCTGAAAGCAATGATTAGAAGCAAGAACCAGTTAAAAGCCTACACAGAGCTGAAATTCACAGAAATTTGGAGTATTGCTATGTTACACAATTAAGGCTTATTAGAGCACAACTGTACACTTCCGAGAAGTGAATGTCAGGAAGAGAGGAAGATGGACTAGAGGCAACTTTATTTCTAACTGCCAATTCTGGAATACACTAAAAGCTCTTCTATTAATTACATAGATGAAGGTAATTATGAAACTATTTAACACAAATTTAAGTACTGAACTCCATACAGAAATAAGGCTAGTTAGAAATACTTTATATTAGGAAGCAGAAATTCTTTTTGAATCATAGAAAAGTACAATCTTTTCTAACTCATATAAAGTTGAAAAGCCAAATTTGTTCTCTGAAATCAAAACATGACTGAGATTTGGCACAAGTCAATTCCGTCAGAAGAAGCAAAGTCAGCCCTTTGTACAAGCAGTGAGAAGTAGCACAGAAAGTCACCAGGTCCATACAGAAGCTTCAGTAAGGGTGGACTCTGCTTTAAAGACATGGCTCAGAAAATAAAATGCTATATTACAAGAAAAGATGTTTGAAGAAGAAAGGCATGTGGAAATTAGGATCAAAGTAAAAAAGCACATGGACATGATAAAACTGTTTTGTCATAGGGAAGTGATAAGCATAGGCCAAGGTAAGCCTGGAGATTGGAAAAGAGATTCAAGAAATGCAATAGATTACATCACTTAGCAAAAATTTGCAAGCTGCAGAGATACATGTAATTTGAAAACAAGAATGACAATAACCTGGCTAGCTCTGATAAAATTCTCATATGAATAAAAGATAGCACTCAGATCTGCATGCTCCATATGAAAAAAAAGCAGGACGTTTATTCATTCAGAAGGGGGCAATGATACAAAAGGTAGGGTGTTGCCAAAACCAGCAATCTTACCACAAAAAGGAAAGTCACAATTGTTAGTAGGTTACTGGGTAAAATTCCTCCCTTGGGGGATAAATGAACTAAAAACATCTGTGTAGATAAAAAATTAGAAATTAAATAATTTTTCAAAGTGGTGGAGGAAAAAAAGAGTCAGTATTGGATCAAAAGTGTGGCAGACCCATGATCTCATGGGAAAAGTTTACTTCTAAGGAGGGTGGGAGGAAAATATACCAGTAGCAATTGCAGAGGCTACCAGCAGAGTTGGTTACAGAAGATACCAGAGTCTAACTGTTTCACACTTTGTCCTTAAGAAAGATCCTCCCCAGGATGCTGAATGACAGGACATCCATAAAGGTGCATTTGGTCTCCGCATAAGAGTAGCTTTGCTAGTCATTGATTGTGAGGAGGTGAAAGAGGAGACACCACTTTTACTTATTTACCTAATTCCTTCCTATGCCTTTATGTTTAAACTGGGATGGTTCCCATTGGGAGAGAAAATCTGGGGACACAGCTGATACTAAGCATACTTCTTCTGTCTTTGAAGGATCATCTGAATTCCCTTTGGTAAAGAACATTCTTGTTCTTTCAGCCAAATCATGGCTCTAGATCATGGCCTGCACATGTCACTTGGATTGTATTCAACAACTGAATTGTCTTACCCACAAAAGAAATAAAAGAATATTTTAATGGTATTTGAAGTACAGGATTTGCATTTTTATGAAAAGGAAAACAAACAAACAAAAAAAAGACCATGATATAGACTGGTAAGCAGACTGATGCAACCATTCACCTGACATCAGGGGACCCAAATTAAGTTCAGGTTTAAAGCCACAGCTCCTAACTATCAGGACAATACCCTAACTAGCAAGCTGACTCTTCCTCAGAGAAAGGAAGTTGTTCCGTAGTCACTCTGCACCAAGCAACGAACAGGATATTTTTGCAGACTAGTTATTACTGCACTCACCAGAAGAGGCAAATCTCAGCTTCTTTTTTTTCCAGTAGTGTCTGTTTCCATATTTGGATAAGGAATAAACTGTTGTGTAAAAGTGAGCATTGCATTACACCCCTTGCTTCTGCTTTTTGCCCTTCTCTGAAGAGATCCAGAAGTGAAGAGAGCCTGATTCAGTCCTGAAATAACATCTGAAGTGAGAACATTAATTGCATTAAGGACTCACAGAAAAGATGAAAGAACATCTGCACGATCTGATGAATCCTGAGCACTCATGTGGTTCTGACCATGCTAAGATATCTCTAAAGTTAAATTGTTCAGTTAGAGCATGCCCCTGAGAAATGAACATTCACGGTCAAGGAAGTTCCTCACAGTTTTAGACATTGATGTGAACAGAGGATATGGTCCAATGACTCTTGTGTGCAAATGGCAAGCTAAGGGAAATTTCAGTTCCCCTGAATCCAGAAGGCTATCCAGAAGGTGGTAATATTCTTGTCCTAAAACGATGAGCACAGTGCCACATGTATCCCAGCATCCAATTTAGTAGTAAACATGCAGAAGTTCTGTACGTATGAGAGATGTGAAAAACAAAGATAATAAGCTTTCAAGCATCTCTCTTGATGTGACAATTTTATCTGAGTATCTCATCAGACTGGTAAAATGAGAACAGACAAATAAATTATTTTGAATCATTACTGTCCTAAACAATATGCAATAAATACAGATCCACAGAACATGCGATTTTGGTGTTGGACTTTTTACCTTCTCTTCTCTTCCCTTCCCTCTTCCCTTCCCTCTTCCCTTCCCTCTCCTTTCATATTTTTGTAGGGAAGCATAAAAATAATGCTGAAAATGTCCTTTGATGTGGACACGTGGTGATGTTGACAGACCACAAACAAAATGAGAGCAAAATTTTTGTTTGTGCTGTATGGAACTGCTGTAGGAAAAGGAGAAAATTGATTTAACTGTACACCATTCAGAGAAGAACTGACTGGAATGGAAGTTAAGTGTATCTTTGTACCTGAGAGGAAACTATTTTGTAGATAGGGAGGCTAGCATCAGTCTATGGTTTGCTCTCTTTAATTTTCTATAACCACAATAGTCTTTCTAAACCATCCATAAAGTCCTTGTTTTGTGATCATTACCAAATAGCTTCTTATAGACACCAAAACCCAAAATTAATGTAAGCTTCTCAAGCCTCTCAGTAAAAACGATCAAATTTTCTCATCTCTTGTTACTGCATTCTACGACAAAATATTAATAACATCACCCAGCTGAGGATTTTTTTTCTGTTAGAGAGTTTTTAAACAAAAATTTATTAATTTATCAGGTGTGGTTCCTTCAGCCGTAACTACAACCTCTTTTAACACTGAAAGGAACTGTCAAACACTGAGAGGGAGAAAAAGCATCCCTGCTCCTGGAAAAACAATGTTATTTGGTAATTAAGATTCTGAATACAAGGCTGCAATTTCCTTCAATTCCCTCAGCAGAAACCTCTACAGGTCTCTCATGTTCAATGACACTGTTTTATTCATTAGCCATGTTCCTTATACACCAAATTAATCAGGTGTCCCTTTCCTTATTAAGGAAAGCAAACAAATTAATGTAACAGACATATATTTCTAACAATTTACAGAATAAATTGTGATAAACTGTTTGTTAAACTATAGAATTAAAAAAAAACAAAGCGTAAAAAAGCAGAAAATTTCTTCAAGGACCATACAGCCTTAGTGCAGATTTATGAACACACTGAGTGAATACTACCAGACAGAGGCATACACCCTTTTGACTTTTAGACATGGAAAACTGCTCATTTTGTTTAAAATAAATAATTTTTTAAAAAAAAAGTTATGCTGTGTGTCAATAAAGTTTAACTTTATTATCTACTTTGATGATCCAACAGAATCAGACTCTAGCCTGCAACAAGGTCAAAGACAGAACAGAAAATTAATAAACACCAGCCAATCTGGTGGTCCAAATTTTAACAGTCCAGTACTGATTTAACCCTGATGAATCTTTCTGATGAAACAGCTCCTAACAGCTGCAATGCCTTTGGGCGCTCCCTGACAAAAATCAAGTATACTGAGCAAAAACTTCCTCAGCAGGAGATTCAAGAGCAGGTTCTTTAATTTTCTGGCCATGTAAAACAATTCTTTCTACATTATATTCTTGTGGAAAAAAAAGTGATACCAAATCTGTAGAAAAAATTAAGTTCGCTTATTTACTGCTATCCTTTAACTACTGCTTATGTTGCCAGGTTTGGAAATGTAAGGAGCAAGAGTAAGAAAGAGTGCCTGCTATGCCTTCTGCTTTCAGGAAAGGTCACTAAGTAAGCACTCAGACAGTAACTGACCTAGCCAGAGAATTCAGCAAATAAAGACAGTGACAAGCAAAACTAATTTGAGATGAAGGCTGCTGAATATTTTCCTACGGAAAAATCAACAACTAAATACTTCATTTCACAAGGACCTTCCAAGACAAGGCAACAGTCATGTCACTGTATATATTTAGAGCAAGTATGGTTCTCATGATTATGTTGCATGAGATATCTGAAGTGATTGTCTAAATACATGAAATGCTAAATAAAACCACCCAACCATAGTGTTTGACAATACCAATCAGAATCAACATTTTGCAAGACAATTTCAAAACAGTTTAAAATGTGTCAGTATTGCTATAATAAGATATTGAGGCAAAGTGGATTCAGAGACCAAAGACTTCAACTACACTGAAAACAAGGTTCACTGCACTAGTTATTTTACATTAGAAAAGAAACTGGAATGTCCATTCTATGGCAGAATGTAACTCTGATTCTTATTTCAAAGTAAGAATAAAAACTACTTACAATTTTAGCATATATGAAGTGAAAAATCAAGAAATAAATAACTGTTACTATACAATGTGTTGCTTTGAAAACATAAATATTTAATGTGAAATAATTTATCTATATAATGTCAAATAATGCATAGGGTGTGAGGGATGAAATTAAAATGTTTCTGTTAAGTACCTAACACAAAATTAGGTTGTTTTAACTAACAAAATGCAGAATATTTTTAGGTAGTCATCCTTTTTGATGTTTTTGAGTTAAAAAAATAATCAATACATTTATTAGATTTTGAAATTTTTACAGAAGTAATATGGTCTTAATGTAAATTTTTCTATTCAACATTTTTCAACAATCTGAGCCCAAAGAACATCAATATCATGCCTGACAACCCCCACAGTAACATTTCTAATCGTACCATGAGACAGATTCTCTGTAAGTGAAATAATAAATAAATAAACAAGATTTAAGCCTTCTTGGTTTTTTATTCAGTGTTTCACCTACACACGCGAAAATAAAGCCCTGATGTGAACGTACAAGAGTAAGGACTGTATACGCTTTAGCTGTCTGTATTTTCAAAAGAACATTGTATTTTCATGATTACTTTTCAGGAATTGTCAGTGGTCAGGCAGATGACAAATATCCTGAAAAACAATCAGTTAACACTCCTACTCAGCAAGACATGAACTCAAGCGCAAATCTTCACTTGAACATTACTACTAGCAAGATTTCCTTTTTGATGTTATTTATGGGAAGCACATATTCTCACACAATAATACCCACTGACATTTTCCAAAAACTTCCTAATTGTCCCAGGTATAGTCCAAAAAAAGATTAACAAGTGTTCCTGAATTTTTCAATGGCTCCTGTCTGGTAATATAATAAGCCAACTTATTGCTGCTCAGTTCAGACTCATACTGACATCAGATCTAATCTCAGGGCATAGTTTTCTGTATATAAAGAACAATTCCAGACCTTAAGCATCATCTGCTCCTCTGTAAAGACACAGAACAAAACATACATTAGCATAATGAAGTTTCTCTGGCTTTGAATTGCAATTCTCTCATAATAAGATGAAAATGGCAGCTTCTTTCAGCTCAGACAAGCTTTTTAGGGACTTAAAGCTACAGTGCTGAAAGCAGAATCGTGTTACATATCTCCATAGCCCACATTACCCAGGACTGCAGTATCTTTTGAGTGTCCAAGGGCCTGTTGCACACAACAGGCCTTAATGCCACAAAATCAGGTTGGCTATAAGCTTCAGAATATGAGACAATACACAACACACAGCTTCTAGGACTCACAGTGCATCCCTTCCCCTCCTCACCCCTGCTCTCTGATGCAGTTTTGCTCAGTATTGATGGCACTGATTCGTAAGCAAAGCAGCGTTTGCTATTTTCATTTCAGCTACGCAGATATGCTGAAATAATGATTCTGGCAACATGTTAGCAAAACATTAGAAAGACTTTAGTAAGCAAATAATTTAATTACAGCCTTCTCTCAGGCAGTTAATATTGCACGACCCCTGACCTTTCATATTGCTGTACCTAAACTCAGCGTGGGATTCACACTTCCCATTCCTGTCACAGAATCTCTCCATCTTGTACCATTTAATATAGTGTGCTCCAGGTGTTCTGTGGTGAATGAATAGTTATATTACTACCTGTCAGACACAATCACACTCTATTCATCATCCGCGGCTGGCTGCGTGAAGCCCTGCTTCCAGCAGGCTCCCTCTCTATTTCCTTGTTCAAACGTCTGCAGTGCTTTCGGCCCATCTGTCAAGCCTGTCATTTAGAGGGAAAACAGTATCAGCGCTTTAAATATATGGAGTTCTCTATTGAAACAGTGCTGTGATTGAACTGTCAGCATTCCCAGTATCACAGACAGTAATTCATGACTGGTCAGAGCTCCATTTAGGTTGCTATTACTACACTGACCTTGCCGGGTCACACTGAGAGTTTTTCCCTTTGCAGTTAGGTCTATAAATAGTGCAATTAACCTTTCAAGAATTACAAAATGTTCTTAGCTTCCCTCCTCCACAAATTCACTTTCTGTTTGAGGCATTTATAATAATCAAGGGGGGGGAGGGGAATCAACAGGAAAGGGCGCTTCTCTGTCCTGAAGTATACACCAAGTGTCAGTGAAAAATAAATACTGTAACACCCCTAGTCCCACAACCCTTTCTCTGCAAAGCTTACCTGGCTATCATCAGGGGCCTCGCCTCAAGTTCTGCTTTTCTGGATTCATGCCTAACATCTCAAAGTACTCTAAAATACATCACATCTGAGCTGTTAAGCCCCTCTACTGCTGCTACAGTAAAACCTCATGTTTTACAGATTTTTTTTCATGTTACAGGTATGACTGTGAAACAAAATTCTGAAACAAAATAGTTTTGAAAGTCGTTGTAAAATAAAAAAGTACTTCTTAGGCACATGCAGTTCCTGGTCTTTCTGCAAAAGTACACTTCAATTTAAGAAAAATATGGAACAGAACAATTCTCTGAGGATCAGAAGTTCATATATATCTCCTTTTGGAACAACTGACAAAAGCGGTTTTGTATGAACCATTGATCATGAGATGACTCCATCCGGTAAAGATGAATCTCTGCGCAAGTCATCTATTCACCAGTGTCTCTGCAGAGCTCAAAACATTTGAAATAGGTTGGCTTTCACTTTCATCTTTGTAAAAAAAAAGCAGTGACAGTAAGCTCATGTTATCCAATATTGGACAGTACATCAAAATTTTGAATCCTGAATTTTGAGAATTCTGAATTACTGAACAATACAGTACACCTGTAATGAATGTATGCCTAGGTCTAACTCTGAGTTTGCATCCTCACCCACAGCCAGTTTCAGCAGTTAGACCATGACCCTGGGGCTGGGTAGTCTTCACGCAGCATCTGAGGATCCCTTCGGTTGGAGGAGGGCCAGCAAAACTGGGCAAGAGAGACTGCAAATGGTCATGAGGTGTAAATAGGTTAAAAGAGAAATCAAAGCGGTTAGCTCAAGACACTGGGGGAAGAGAGCAGTGTTGAGAAGAATGTGCCCCAGCTGCCTCCTTCAATCCAAGGCCAAAGCCCTAATTTGAACACAACAGCGATGTCTCAGTAGGCTTGCTGGGTTAAAGCTTAGGGCTCCAGCCTTGATTACATTTTCAGCTGTAGACATGGTCTTGTCACTGTTCTACTCTGGGGAGGCACCGAGACTTCTGTGATTGCAGCCAAATATACATAACCAAGCTAGCTAACCATAGGTAGTTACTGAGATTTCTGGTATTTTAAAAATCCAGAGAATACATTTTCTCAGTATCAGCTACGTTGAGTGATTCATTGGAAAGTCCCCTCCCAAGTATGTATTCTACATAGCTGCAAAGAGCATCATGCTGCAAATGCACCAACAGAAAGTAGAAGACTTACACAAAACAAAATTATACAGTATGTGAATGTGGAAAGGCAGTAGAGAAAAAGGCAAAAAGGTCTTTTCAAGGCAATATTATCTTCTTATTACAGACACAGAGTGAAATTAATTATGTAGTTTCAGCCAGTCTGAATATTTTGTCCTCTCAAAGAAAGATACAGCAGCATAAATCACTCCCTGTGTTGTTAGCAGCTTCCTGAAAGTCTCCTTTTTAGACTTCTCCACCGTGAATGTAAATGTCACAGCTTATTACAGATATTGAATAAGTATAATTAAGAAATATTTTAGTCTAGTTTCTCCTTTCTTGGAGAGAGTCATAAAACGGAGAGACACAGAACAGGGCCCTTGTTGCTGGTTTTAGCATTTTTAATGAATACTTCAGTATCTCTCTGGCCTCAATCTGAAGGCAAAAGCTTTCACTTATTATAGAGGCAGAATAAGTGTAAGTCTCATCTCATTAACTGTCATATTACCAGGCTCTATGCCATACCATTCAAGTTTCACTGAGCATTCAGAATTGCTTAATTACGTACAGTAAAAACAGCCTGCTGAGACATTCCCTTTCAGATTAATATGGAGGCATAAGGACAGAGGTCATCTTCATGACTCACTACTGCTTGCCACTGCATTAACTCAAAATGACAGAGGCCTTTTGTTATTGACAAAAAATGCAATGAGCATTTCAAAAATAAAATGTTTACATCTAAGGATAAGAGATGCTTTTGATTTTGCAGACTAACAATTCTTTCTCTCCTCCCCTTCTCTCCGCGTTGGTGTTAAACTGCATTGTACATTCCTTATAAATTATACCACCCTATGTTAATTATAGTGTGCTGACACTGCTTGTCATTACTAAACCTACTACATGCTTTGTGTGCTCAGATTTTAATAGCTAATTTTTCCACAAAATGTGAAAAAGCCATACAAGTTACTGAGACTGGTCATTGTTCACATCTTGCTCTAAGCTTTCCCATTTTGTCTTATATTTAAACCAAACACACATACAATCCCACTTGTGTGGTCTGCATTCCAAAAATGCTGCTATTCATAATCAAAAGTACTGTCCTTACCAAGAGTCTCTGACACATTCCTGTCACAAACTCCTTTTTCCTCCACCTCTCCCACAACACAGTTCCTAAAGATGTTAGATATCAAGCACACATGTATAGATATGCCACTCACATTCATGTATGAGTGAGAGACAAAGAGACACACGGGATTGTACTGCTTATCTCTGCTATTTCCAATGAAAAAATCAGAATAACCACTTTCTCAAAAAATAAAAGCTTTGTCTCTGACTTAATGCCTTTCCAGAGCAAGTGGAATAAAGATGCCAATAAAGTTAATCAGCTACTATGCTACATTTCCAGAAAATAAATTAGATGGATTATCATTCTTCATTCAGCAATTTTGTATGCTATGTCTTTCTTCAGAAAGCACAACATCCATTTGTGTCAATGTAGACAGTCTCGAACAAAAAGAAAGAAATCCTAGCAATCTCATCTAAATAATCTTGCTTTATTCACAAGTAATATATGCAGCTATTTTTAAAGAAAAAATGTGTCACTGTAAATAAAAGTATGTGTTTCCTAATCACTCTAGAACAACATCCAGTGTTTTTCTGAAGTTTTGGGGAATGCAATCTTATTTCAATATATAACAGATTTTCTGGTTTTCCAGCTGTATTACTTGGGGTAACAAATCCCAAAACTTTCCCACACAGTTCTAGACAAACACAATTATAACACAATGACTATACTTTAGCATGCATTTATTCTGTGTTGTCATCAAGCAGAGATTTTGAAAGACTTCATCACCTTGTCAGGGAAGAACCAACGCATTGCTGTTAGTCATAGGTACAAATAGCTTTAACAGTCTGAACAGGAAAAAAACAGTTCAACAGCTTTGTTTTTTCAGACATATCTGCCTTCCAATATTTTTCCAGCATAACCCAGCTCCTCACGGATTTACATACAACTGGAAACACTGAAAAACATTCTGAAATAATGTAGAGTTGATATAGCTTTATCATCATAACACTATGCCACAAATTATGACTTTCACACACCACAACTTCAGAAGGGTATCCACAATGTACCACTGATAAAGGTCATCTGAAAACTTCTAACCAATGAGTCCATCACTGTCAAAATAAGTTGGGCTTCTACATACTACCAGTGATTATTTACAGCCCTCTAGAACTATAACCAGCTATTATACAAGCACTGATGCTTTGGTTCATTATCTACTTTCTCATTTGACTTGTAACATGGCATATTTCCCCTGTTGACTCATTACTATCAAAAATGACACAAACTTTAAGCCTCACGTGAAGGAAAAGTGAAAGTGGGTGGTAAAGACCAAGGAGACTGTTTCAAGTAAGTCCAATATAAGCAAGTGACTAATTGAGGCAATTGACAGAAAGGCTTAGTAGCTTTCACCTTTAACTTCTTAGCTGAGTTCATTCAGTCATTAAGGGGTCAAGACAATTCCTTCTACATTAATGTTTTAGTTACAAAATGAAAAGAAAAAGAAAGAAAGGACTGGCACACAAACAAAAGGAAGCTTGCTAACTCCTTCCCTTTTTTAAAGGCTGAAGGGACATTTTCCAAGAGTTAAATAAAAACATCCAATATGTTTAAAATTACAACATACAAAAGAAACCATACCAAATCAAATTACACTGGGTACAAGATAAACAGAATGCTACTCATATTGCAAGAAGATGAAATGAATATCATCACACAAATCAGTTAAGTAACTTGTCTGTTCTTTGAAGCAGGTACTTACAAGAATTCCAGGGTTTGAGAGCATATAATTGACATTTGAGGACCAAAGGCCATCACATAAAGTATGGAAGATGGCAAGATTCAGCTTAACTCATGTTTTTGAACAAATGAGGGTACTGATTGAGAGTGAGCAAGGCTATGGTAATCTGAATACTTGACCCCTCTTTCGATAAGCTTGATAAATAGGAGACTGCAAGAAACAGATATTCTATGTGTTGAAGGAGAAGCTGCTTCCCAAGCATTCGCACACTGTTCATGGTGTGACGCACACACAGACATGTATTTTCGGGTGCGCTTCCTCCTTCTTCAGCTCAACCCTAGGTTTCCCACAGCAGAGTCTCAGGCGTCAGATTTTATAAAATAATAAATTCAGTTGAGAGGTGCAGCAGCAGGATCAGCCCGGGCTGGCTGCCTCCAAAGAGAGGGACCCAGAACAAAGAAATCCCGGGGCAATTACACCCCTGGGACCCACACACCCGCCCCTCACGCGCCCTTCACGCGCTGTCCACACGTCCCTTAGTCTGGCGATGGGTTTTGGTCTGGGGTCTTCTAACATCTAATGGGATTCTTCTTCTGTGCCCAGGCAGGCCGGCTCTTATCTTGTTCACTTGCAGTTTCTGCAGTTTCCTCTGAAGGTTGGAGCCTCCTTGTCTTCTGGTTTACACTCCTTGTGCCCCTGCCCTCACTGGTGGAACGTGGAGAACTGAAGAGTCCCAGACTTGGAAAAACACTACAAAGACATTAGTGTGATATCAAAACACTTTCCCATACTGAAAGACTAAACGCAGCGCTGTACCAGCTGCTGGGAAAACTGCTAGGAAAATTACTGAGAAAAACACCTCTGTCACAGCCTAAAGGCTTCAGCAAATCTGGCGACTCATGCTAAATAAAGCTAAGCAAACAGTACAAATCACACCCTATTATAATCCTAAGTAATTTATTCTAATTAAACCCCATTTATTTACATTAAACAACTAATATCCCTCAGCATATGCCATGGTGGTCTAAGATCTGTGTAACAAAAAAAAAGTTCATACACTAGCAGATTTTTTATTTTAAACGGGTACTTAATCTATTGTGGTGTCTGCTTGACATTGCTACAGCTAGTACAAACAAGAAGTCAACATGCTCTTTGAATAAACTATCTTTTCTAAGGAAAACACAAAGTGAGATATTTCCTCTGTCAAGGATATTTTTATTTGTTTGTTACAACGATATGAGCTAACTCAGTTATTTTCTCTTAACTAAGAGTTTACACGGGCAAAAAATTCCTTTGTACCTTCTTGGTAGCTAATATACTTCCATTCAACTTCAGAAATTTCTATTAATTATTTATGTAATGGCAAAAAGTCCACTAGTTGTGTATCGTTACATGTCAAACACTTTACCAAATCTGTTTCTCATTCTATCAGAGGTATGAAGCTGGTTTTGCAAAGCAAGAAGTCTAATGTATGCAGAGAAGTTAGATCATGCAAGACTCTACATGTGCAAACAGAGCATCTCATTTCCAAAATGCAAACATAACTATGTGGTTGTACACAATCACAAGCTTTGTGAATACAACTTCTTACTTCTCTGCATACAGCTAGCATGCTCGGTTTTATAATCATGCTTTGGGAGCTCATTTTGTAAAACTTGCTCAAAGTTTTACATCCCGTAGTTTCAAGGATGAAGAAGGCAGTAGATCCGTTAAAACAACCAAAATTAGGATAGAAAAAAGTACATTGCGTTATAACCAAGGCACAGAAGTTATTATAAATTTTGTACTGAAAACTTCTTGTCTTTGTCTTAAGGTGAAAGGCCTTATGGTAATAGCAAAAAGCTAAGATCTTAAAGCAACCAACAGCTTCAAGAACTTTCAAGCTAGGTGATAGCTGGTATTCAGATTCTCAGAAGACTTTAACAATTATATAATGTCTTTTTAGAAATCTGGGTGTTTTTTACTTAAAGGTCTGCTTTTTTCCACAGTTTCCTTCCACTATACCTACTTCGAAATGAATTCTCAGAGCAATAGTACTCTAACTATGAATGAATATCTTGCATATTTTTCATTTAATCTAGAAAAAGAAAAATATACTTACAACCCTGAGTAAAACTTCAGCAGATATTTCAGTTAACTTGGTTCTTGCTATATTTTTATATCTCCATAATAAGGAAGAAAATCAACATTGTTCAGTAGAATCTACCAATTCATAAACTCTCATTTCAATCACAGAACTCCCATTCAGCAATAATAGAATTAACTAAATTCTAACAGGGTAAAAATACTTAACAAAAGTTAACTCATTGAACTTAAAGTTAGTTAATACTGACAGGCATCTTTATTAAAACCTTATTTTAAAAAAATATTCTGTAGGATTCACATAATACTGTAATAAAGTCCACAAGACTGACTCTCATTAATTTGTACTTCATGGAGGACTTTCCATGGAGGCTAGTTTTACCTCCACTATGAAATTTATGAACTCTCTCCTTCTCCTCCTCAGGTTTGAGAACAAGAAAGCACAGTGGGAAGAGGCTATAGTATGGACTTTTCTTTGGCCTCCACACCCACAGTGCCCAAGAACATCAAAATGTATCTCTTTATGCACTATTGTCTTTTTAAGCCTGGTTATATGTTTTATCCAATGACTTTTTAGAGGAAAGGCATGTGATTCAAAAAAGAATTGTCAATTATATATATTTCCTACTCAGCCTCTTGAGACCTCCTTCCCATCCTGTATCCTCACCAAAAGTAAGGATTTCAAGCAGGGGAGTCATTCAAATACTGCAAATCAGGTAAGAGGACAGAAACACAAGCACAAGCTTTCATTGCCTCTCACTGCCCTATCAGTGTGCCATATGAGTGATGTCCAATAAGCCAAAAGAATTACTTCACAAATATGTAGCCTGCAGACCATGTGTTGTCCTTGAACAACTGTGATAGCAGGGCTTCCATTCTCTCAGATGCATCTTATTTACAAAGAGACTGAAAATCAGCAATGGTGAGAAATTGTCATTGTTCTTGGTTCAGTAACAATCAGTGATGTACCATAAGGATGAGGCACAGAGCTACAAAGACGACTGAAAAGTGGGGTACAAAGGATAGTAATATAGATTTCAAGTTCTTGGATGGTGTGAAATTTTAGGTTTCTGAGGTACTCATGCCAACTGAATATACAAGTTCTTCCAGTACTGTTTTCCTACTTTCATTGATTGGCAAAATGCCAGTACAAATTAATGTCTCTTGCAGCACATATTCAGGCTCCTATACAGCATTTTGTTTCAAGACCTTGCAAAAGATGACCAATAGCTTAATCTGCAAGCCATTTGCAGTTCAATGAAGTCATATTCAGAGCATGGCTTCTACAAGTCCTTATTAAATACAGGTGTTTCACATGTAGTGACTGCATCATTTACAGAATTCTGGTTTCCAAACACTGAAAGTCAGATTTACCATGCTTTGCGATACGCAGTTTAAACCAGCTGGGGGATACAACAAACAATGTTAACAGACAACAGTATTATAGGAAAGAATGCTTGAAGTTGACTCATTAATTGGAATAAATTGAGTGCACATTCTGTATTGTTTTTCACTATGTAAAAAAAAAACCAAAAAACAAACCAACAAACAAACAAAAGAAACAATATATTAGCAAAAAGACAGGGGAAGATGACAACTGAAAACAACTTATGTCTTGAAAATCTCACACACGCAAACACTTCCTTCCTGGAAAAAAGAAAAAAGTCAATTGTTTTAGTTAAGGTAAAACTGATTTAATATTCATAACTGTTAAATTTCTCTAGAAGGACCCTTTCATAGAAACAACCAGGTGCTAGTTCATCCTTTTGGTAGGAATGCATCACTCAGCTGAGAACTGTATATTCAGAACCACATGCATATAGGTGACCAGCACAAATCAGAGCCAAAATCCACGTACCATGTCTTCATAAGCTACTAGTGCCATCTTTAGTCAGCTTTCTTCAGCAAATGTATTAAATTGCATAAAGATTAAAATGTATTTGGTAAGGTTTTGACTCACCTTGAGCTTGCAAACAGTCTTGATATCTTAGATACTCACACAGTCGTACCATGTCCACTACTGCCAGAGGGTCTTGCTCTGTTTCCACTCTGGGTATGTTAAATATTCCTGTACTTCAGTCACTCCAGTACAAAATCCAGCTGATCAGTACAAACCCTTCCTCATCAGGAGTTTAAGCATGGGTCCTTTTTCCAATTGACATGGGTCATGTGTAACAAAAGGACATCTTTTAAGGATTAAACTACTCCTAACAAATTTGCTGTAGTTTGTCAGATTTTGCATCTCTTGGGTAACAAGCCTTAACACTTCCCCCTTCCCACCTCCTCTTCCCTACCCACTCGCTTAATGGGAGCCCATGGTTAAGCCATTCAAAACATTTTGGGTCCTTTGGAATGGGCTGCTTCAGCACTGAAAATGTTGCATGCTCCACAACTAGCCAAGACCACTGTACATGGCTTTGTTGCTATTACACTGCCAGATCTACTTATTGCACTCACCTGCAAAATATTAACATTTTAATATATTTGGCTTCTCACTTAGTTTGTATTTCAGACAATGATCACTTGTTCTCTAGCACTCTTTCACATGATGGAAGTAGAGCCTTTACAAGTGGTGTCTCCATCTTGACCCATCAGAGATTACACAAAGCTGTCACGGTTCCCTAACATCTGCAGCAATTATCCTAACAAATGCAGCAGTTTTGGCTGGGATCACACCTGTCTCAGATCTTGTTTAGTTCAGACTATTTCATTACTATGGAGTCACAAAGTCCTTTATTCTCATTCAAAACACTTCTTTCTTACCCAGAAATATTGGTAACATTAATACTAATACACTCATACTTCGGTGTTCTTTTATATTCCAGTCAAACCTGAAAGTTCTGCAATCATTATGTTGTCCCAAAAGTGGGACTGTTTACCCAGTGTGCAGTACACCAATATACACACAGATCAGAGGTGTTTGATTTATTTCATGTCAGCGCAGAGATGGCTGCTAGGTAATTCCACAGAGCTAACACTACACAAAGAAACTACAACATATTTATCTTGTTACAGGATTAGAAAAACCTGCCTAATTTTACACTAATTGGTGATTAATTACCACATCATCTACTATTGGTCAAGCATATTTAAATTAGCATGCATGTTCCTTGAGGGTGTGTGTGCGGATGATTTGCATCGTCCTTTAATTGGGTGAGTGGTCGCAAACTCCCCCAGCCACCTCTCCCTTTCCTCTTATTATTGCAGGTTTTTTTTTACTTCAGGCCTCTCTGGCAATTACCCAACTCTCTGCGCCTTCTGGAGCAGGATGTTTCCTCTTTATCAGTTTTTCAGCTCTTCTTCAAGGATACTTTTTATCAAAGTGTCCTTCCTTTGGCTCTTCTTCAAAGGTATAGTCATTAGCAAAGCAAGGTAGTGCATTGAACCCTAAACTAAATGGTGTCCAAGCACTAACCCAAACACATTTCTGTCCCTGCAAAGTGAAAAATTCTGCTTTATAGATATCAATAAAGTTCAGGGTTTGGGAGTAGGATATTACATACAATTTCCAAACATTTCTCTGTATTTCCTTACTGGCTTAGTAGAAACTGGACTATACAGCAATTTAGAAACAAAGTCACGCAACATACTTCAGTGAAGTCACCTTTTTTTCCCCTCAGCATTTCAACAGCAACTAAACTCTTTTCCAATATATCTGCTTACAAAGGACCATTCTCAGTCGTGCTATAAACTGGTTAGGTTTTTTTTCAAATGGCAGACATTTAAAAAACTCTAAAAACAAACTTTCCTTAAAAAAATCCTTTCCACATTTTGAACAGACCCAAGCTGCAGTTACCTCTTCAGTTTCATTACATTTTCAAAGCCACACTCCTTCAGAGGATCTTCATCTCTATTACTAGTTGTTGTCTAGTTTGCTCAAAAAAAAATGACCTATTGCTCTCTACAGCTACCTGAAAGGAGGTTGTAGCCATGTGGGTGTCAGTCCCTTCTCCCAAGTAAGAAGTGATAGGATAAGAGGAAATGGCCTTAAGTTGAACCAGGGGAGGTTTAGATTGGATATTAGGAAGAAATTCTTCACCAAAAGGGTTGTCAATCACTGGAACAGGCTGCCCAGTGAAGTGGTTTAGTCACCATCCTTGGAGGTATTTAAAAGATGTGTAGATGTAGTGTTTAGGGACATGGTTTAGTGATAGACTTGGCAGTGTTGGGTTTACGGTTGGACTTGATAATCTTAAAGGTCTCTTCCAAGCCCAATGATTAAATGATTCTGTGATTTTAAACCATGATCAAGAGGTAAAACAATGAGGTGAGTATTGTGGTGACAGAAAAGCACAGAAGGAATGTGATGAAACTGTCCTGTAAAATGCAACTGCAAAGAAAGGAAAGAGCTGTTCTTCATATCTCCTATCGCTGGTGACAGGACAAAGGGCAGCAGGCACCCTTTTACACGTCAAGTAAAACATACTAGGTTGTTATTGTGATTATCTTACAAAATAGTAGTGCTATCACCTGTTGCCAGGTAGCACTTAAATAACCATAACACACGCTAGTGAGAAGCAGCTTAGAAATCTCTATGATGTATTCTTTTAGCAGCAAGTAATCTTCTCTGCTTAAAAATTCAACCTGGAAAAGTTCTCACCTAATTTTTAAAAGAATCCATTAAAAATACTTGGAACAAATCAACAAATTTTAAAAAAAAATAATGTACACCTTGAAATCAGTGCTCTACGATTAACACAATCCAATTTTGCCCTGATCATTGCTTCATTCCTTACCCTACAGCACTGATTGGCAAGGAGCTGGTTTGTTAACATGGTAATATATTTCTGGCCTTAAAATAAAATTTGTCAGATTTGTTCTTTTTCCACTTAAAAAGTGTTAAATGTATATTAACGAAACACCTAGGAAAGACAATTAAGCTCACTCAGTGTCAAAAGCAGAATTAAGTCCCTTTTTGATGGTCAGCATCCACACATTTTATAGCCTACTTCAGCACACAATTACCCAATTACAGAACCACCAAGATACACTGCTAGGCATATGCTGTCATGGGACGCTGTGGTTTTTACCACGTCACCGTTCAGAAATGTCTTATCATACAACTTGCTTGAATATGTTTACTCACAATTCCTGATTAAAGTCTCATTTTCCCATGCAATAAATAGATTTAAGATACACTGTGAATACAAAACACAAGCTGAAGTGGTTGCACTGTAAGGAGGTATGGTATATAAACAGATTAGGAGCATTAGTAAAGGTAAGTAAATCAATCTATCCTCCCATATCAAGAAGTCTTATTAAAATAAATGTGGTTATTCATGTAACAAAAATGCTGTGGGTGTATTAGGCTGAGAAAGTAATCCAAGTCATTGAGTTCATTGTAGAAAAGCAAGAATCCTCCTCCCTCTGCCTACAGCTGTTCATCATATTCAGCCATCTCTGGTTATTAATATTAGTATTAAATATATTCCTGTCCAATTGGATTCACTCATGTTTCCAGTTTTTGAATCCATTCTTTTCCCCTACGTTAAACAAATCTAATGATTTCTATCAATAGCGAATGTGGAGCTGATGAGCAAATGAATGATAAAAATTCCTATTATTCCTTTGTGCTCATCCCTTGCACTTAAGATTCTTGTCATGCCCTGGGCATTCTAGCTGTCTGATACTGTTCCTTTATTTCAGATTCCAGCGCTTTCTCTGCTGAACATTTCTCTGTCCGGAACATTTGCTGCACTGCCTAGTACCAAGTAAAATCTGCTTGCAATGTAAGAACATGTGGAGAAATTATGTGTTTTTGTCACACCCTATTAAACGGTATTCAAAACACAATGCCCCAGAAACTAAATTGATTGTAGGTTTTATAACCCTTTTCAGGCTAATGGAAACAATTTAGTACCATGAACGAAAACATAGCTAGTGCAGCTGTGGGAATCTTAAATTGCTCGGCTCAGCAGTTCTGTTCCGGCTTAAGTAGGATAAAGTAGTTAAAGTTCAGTTAGATTCCATTCTTCTGGATCTTTGACAGATCATTTCAGATTAATGTCTTCAAAGTTTTCAACATTCCTTGTAAAAGACTTTCTGAGGAATTC
>VWZZ01005470.1:32111-80441 GCA_013399095.1 Psophia crepitans
GGCAGCAGGAGGGAGGTGTAAGAACTGGGAAGAGAGGGGAAGTGAGGGACGGCAACAAGGTGGAGTTTTCAATCATTTTGTAAAATGTCTTAAACCATCTTTCTCTTCACGTTGGTTTTACTGTTATTATGCCAAGTGAAACAAACAAACATACAAAAATAATAAAAAGACTAACAGCTTTTTTATTACCTTAATCATTTAGCTAAGACCACAAAAGCTAGAGATACAGAGCCAAGATTGAAAATCAGCCCTTAAACCCACCCTAGGGATCTATGGCAGCTCCTTAAGGACCTGTCCTTAAAGACAGAATTTTTTTCCTATGCTTATTGACATTTTACTTTTAAAACTGAATGCCATGATTAAAAGCTTGACAAGCAAGAGAGAAACTTGACTGCTGGAGAACTCGGCACTCCACTTTACAAAACAAACCCTGTACCTAGCCACTATGGGAAGGAATCATTCACATGGGTACTACCTGCACAGTACTACCAGAAAAACATCTGTGAATATTACTTGACAAATTGATCACTAAATGAGCCATTAGCCTGCAGGGTTTTTGGATTGTCTTAGGAAAGCAGGGTGCTATATAGCACAAAGGCTTACAGATGCAAAACACTGATTGGCAAAAAAAAATGTTCCAGAGAAAAGTAGTAATAAAGCAAGCCTAGCATGAAAATGTACCCTTTCTAAAAAGTAAGCCGTTTATGAGAAGCAGTAGTAAAACTGCTTAATTCTTCTGTGCCTCTAGGGAGAAATTTAAGTCTTTTGAGAAGTGATGGAGAGAAAAATGAAGCCAATGGTATGTTCGTCAGTGAGAGAATGCTGTGGAAACAAAGTTAGTAATTTTACTATTCCTGCTTGCCAAGAGCTGACAGGTGTGTAGTTTCTTATTGTTCTGAAAGGGAGCCAGAAACCACAGTTTAATATGCATCTATGTCTTCATAGTAGGGGAGAAAACAGCTGTCTCCCTGGCGCATGATACAAGACGATAGAAATATTGAGACATACGCTTCTTTACAGTATGTTACCATCATTTGCATGGCTTTGTTTGATCTTCCAACAAAACACATAGCTGGAAGCTATGCTGCAGCCCAGATCAGATCAGATCAGACATGATGTGGCAACCTCTGCTCCCACAAACAGTTATTATTTCACAGAGCCTAATCACCTCTACAAGTTTTCCACATGAACAGGGGTTAAAGATTAGAGCCGTATTTTCAGCACAGCAGATCCAAAGACTTTCTACAAACAAGTCCATTAAACTCGTAAGTAAACAAAAACACGGAAATACCTGGTTATTTCAGATTAACATGCGGTAATCATTTCCAACCACTCTTAAAGAATGACTCCCATAAATCCTTCAGTTTCCAAACTGCTGAGAGATGTCTGTGATTAATAAAGTCTTTGAGCACAAAAGGTTTCCTCACACGAGAATGATGTGTGTTTTTCCTGTAATATGTGGCAAAGCAATCTTTTAAATCTTAATTCCCTAAGGAAGGTAAAAAGTACATGCATATTATAAACACACACACACAATGTACCAGATGCAATAAGTTGTAAGAAATGTTCAGCTCTGTGTATTAAATTTCCTTTCTGTGCAGAAATATACTACAGTGTTAAAAGCTCATGATAGCTGGCTGGCAGATTGTCAATTGGATATGCATAAAATGTCTGCACTGTGTCCAGGCTTGTATGATTTGATAATTTGACAGGCATAATTTAAGCAATAAGACTTGCAAGTTTTATGTTTACCAGAGTATGAAAAGAGGAATTAGTACACTCATTCAAATTACAAAATTTTTGAAATTCTGGAACTCTCACAAAAATAGTAACATTCAGAAAAACACTAGGCTTGAACAGCAAGCTTCAAAATTCTCAACAAAATTTGTCATTAAAACAGAAAGGTCCTCTAGTCTTATGTTGTATGCAGTTACTTACATTTACTATGTCAACTTGTTAAACGTATCGAAAAAAAATAAGACTCAATTACCAGAAACGTTAGGCAGGTCAGAGATAAGCACAAAACTATTCTTAGACAAGGAGGCAGAGGTGTTATTTTCTCCATTTCACTGTCAGCAGCTTCTGATGGGTAAGGAAGGATGTGATTTTATGATAAGAAACTATACTTTTACACTAAATTTTAATACAAGCAGAAACACAAACTTGGCAATTTATTCTGTTGGATAAGGAAGAACATACCTGAATTAAGACTTAAACGAAGTTACATGATGAAAACTTTTCTATTCAGTCCCCTCCAATAATTCATGAATTCATGCATTTTTTATAGTCCTAGGCAAACCCCAGCTGGCAAGTGCTTGCCCAAGCTAAACAAAATATGACCATGTAAGACGATCTCTTCCACACTGCACCTAGAGACTATGTAAGCTGCAATCTCCGTAAAGGACAGACTCAGAATTACTTTCTCTTGCTGAAGTTTCTTCTCACAGAGAGCCACTCTGATCCACTCTAAATTCCCTGCACTTGGGAGTAAGATCAGACCACTACATTAAATAACATACTGGAAGAAAAAATGTATTTCCAAACAAGCATATAAAAGAAATTGAAAGAGATTCATCTAAAACACCTCAAAAAAACTGTGTAAAATTCATGCTTTCTCATTATTTTTCCAAATCAAATTATCTTATGAAAGACAAGTGAAAATGGTAGAAATTGCGTCTTCCACAGTTTTCCTTCTTGAGCTGCTCAGCACCTTGCAGCACAACAGTTCCAGCAGAGCTTACATGAATGTGTGCTTCGTGTGGTTAAAGTCAGCTGTGCTCTGGTGTGGTTTTGCAATGTGGACAAGACATGACCTAAAGCTGTAACCCAATGTCTGACATCTTTCTACAGTTGTGCTTTCTAGTCTGGAAAAGCAAACATGAGAAATGAAGGAAAATGCATGCTCTTGGCTGGGCCAAGCAGGTCAGCTGAAGCTATAGTGTCTGATCCTGAGCGCACCACAAGCCACAGAGTTGCCAGTCCCTGACAATATCATCAGATACTTACCAGTGGTCCTTCGCTTTTACCGGGGAAAAAAAAAAAAAGAGTTTTTTTGTAGTTCTAAACTACTTATTTTTATGTTTCAGAATGTGGAATAAATAAGAAACTCTCTTCAAACACACTGATGAATGAAAACAGCTTAGTACCCAAAGGACTGTTAAGCAATTTCTCAGTTCTCTTAACCCTAGAATGACTTGTTGGTAGCCTTAACTAAGAGCACAACAGGCAACTTCAGAATGAGTGTGTTCAAAACCAGTCATAAATCATCAGATTCTTAGAGGACTGCATCTCTGACAGAGATCTTTCAGAGCCAAAGTCTACTGTAAAGCACATAGTGTAGGAGAGGTATTGCAGCTACAGAGCTCCTCAAGACACACTGAACCATATCAAATATCTCACCATATTCAACCAGAATTGGTGTCCCTTATTCTGGTGTCCCTACCACTACAGGTCTCTTTCCATCTAAAAAGTCCTCAACTGTCCTAGCTCAAATCTCCATCTGCAACTTGCAAGAAAACACATATTTGTCAAAAAAAAATAATAAAAAAATCTCACTTTCAATCAGAATCTTACACGATTGCTTCCTAATATGACACCTAAAATTGGAAAGCTGAACATGCTGTGTTCACATGCACAAGGACATGTGAACACAAATACCCAAACTCCTCCTCAAAATGCCAAAAATTGCTTTCTACCCATGAGCCACTAAAGGTTAGTTTATTATTTTTTCACTGAAGACTTGGCAAAAGAACTGCAGAAAGCATGAGGAATATATGGTTTCAGTGCCAATCTCGAGTCCAAAACCAGCTTTAATGCTTAAGACAATTTTTTGTTTAATAATTTTGAGCACAGTTAAGCCACTTGTGTACTAGTGTTCTGCCACAAAGGAACAGAAATGACCGACATTAACATTTCAAAATCTGGCTTGCAAACTGAAAAGAATGGCTCAATAAGAATGCATAACTCTGGAGAATAAGAATGAAATCCAATCCTGAAGCTGAGGGACATCAAGGACAACAGAAGCAAGGCATTCTTTGTCACACAGGTACAGGCTGAAAAGGAAACTGCATTTTTGTGTCCATGAATCTCAATTACAAATTAGGCAGTGCGGGTAAGGTACTTAGAGTCATAGAATATCCTGAGTTGGAAGAGACCCACAAGGGTCATTGAGTCCAACCCCTGACTCCACATAAGGCATACTAAAAGTTAAACCATATGACTTCTCTGGGGAGCTTGTTCCAGTGCTTGACCACCCTCTCAGTGAAGAACTCTTTCCTAATATCCAATCTGAAACTTCCATGACGCAGCTTTAAGCCACTGCCTCACAACCTATCTTTGCACACCAGAGAGAAGAGATCAGCCCCTCCCTTTCCACTCCCCTTCATAAGGAAATGGTGGACAGCAATGAGGTCATTTGTCAGTCTCCTCCAAGCTGGACAAACCTAGTCTCCTCAGTTGCTCCTCATAAGTCACGTCTTTTAGTCCTTTCAACATCTTTGTTGCCTTCTTCTGGACACATTCTAGTATTTTTATATCGTTCTTATATTGTGGAGATCAAAACTGCACACAGTACTCAAGGTGACACAGCATCAACATTGAATATAGTGGGACAATCACTTCTTTCGACGTGATGCACCCCAGGCCCTTTTGATCTCCAGGGCATATTGTTGACTCACATTGAAATAATCATCAACAAAATACCCCAGATCCCTTTCTGCAAGTTTTGTCCCCTAGTCTATGTGTACATTCAGGATTATACCATCCCAGGTGCAGAAACTGGTATTTGTCCTTAAATTTTACACAGTTGGTGGTTGCCTAGCACTCTGATCTATCAAAGTCTCTCTGTAAGGCCTCTCTACCCTCAAGGAGGTTGATAGTTCCTCCTAGTTTAGTACTGTTGGCAAACCTACTTAGTGTGCACTCAAGTCTGGTGTCCAGTCATCAACAAAAATACTGAAGAGAACTGGCCCTAAAATTGAGCCCAGGGGAACACCACTAGTGACTGGCCACCAGCTAAATGTTACCCCAAATACCAGAACTCTTTGAGCCCCATCCTTCAGCCAGCTGTTTATCTATCGTGTTCTATGCATGTCCAGCTAATGCTGGACATTTTGTCAGGAAGGATATTGTGACACAATATCAAAAGCTTTGCTAAAATCAAAAAAAACCCACATCCACTACCTTCCCTTTGCCCAGTAGGCAGGTAACTTTGTCATCAAAGGATATTAAGGTAGTAAGGCATGACTTTCGCATCATGAACCTGTGTTGGCTTTGACTGATGACTACATTGCCTTTCAGTCTTTTCCAGTAACTCCCAGGATAGGCTTCTCCATAATTCCACCAGGCACTGAAGTGAGACTGACAGGCCTATACTTAACCAGGCTCTTCTTTCTAGCCATTCTTGAAAATTGGAATAACTTTTGCTAGCTTCCAGTCAACTGGGACCTCTCCAGATTCCCATGACTGCTGATAACTGGTTCCCATTGGGCCTCATAGACTTATGTGCATCCAAGTTGCAGCAGCAAATCCTGTGAAAATGCAAAGACAACTGGCAGTCTCTCACTCCCCGGTTGTGTCCTTCCAACCCAGGACTCCAGGGCTCCCACGGTCCATAACTGGTGTTAAAGACAGAGGCAAAGGCAGCATGAATATCTCTGCTTTAATTTTATCCCTATTTGCAAAATGACAACAAACCTTGTCAAGTAAAGGACCAATGTTTTCTTTAGTCCTCCTTCTGCTGTTAATGCACTTTTAAAAGCTTTTTTATGTTATCTGCCACAGTACTGGTCCGCTTCAACACCAGTTGAGTTTGGCCATACAAATTTTCTCCCTACAGTGGTGAATAGCACCTTTGTAGTCCTCCTCTGTAGCATGACCCTACTTTCAAAGTCCATACTTTATTTTTCTGCTGAAGTATCCAGAAGGAGATCCCTGTTCAGTTACATCAGTTTTCTGCCCTACTTGCTTGACTCTTGAAACATTAGAATTGCCTTCTCGTATGATCTTTTAAAAGGTGACTCTTAGAAAGTGACCAGAATTTATGGGCCCAAATACCTTTGAAAGCAGATTCCCAGGAGACCTTACTAAGTAGTTCCTTGAGCAGCCGAAAGCCTGCACTTCCAAAATCCAGGGTAGCATCTCTGTTGACAATTTTTCTCATACTGCCAAAGATTTTAAACTCAACAATTTCACGATCATTGTGGTGGATGGGATGGAGGGTAGAGAAGGACATGGAGATTCAGGTGGATGAAAAATTGGACACGAGCTGGCAACACGTGCTTGAAGCCCAGAAAGATGAAGGTACCAGAAAGACAACCATATCCTGGGCTGCATAAAAAGAAGGGTGGACAGCAGGTTGATGTAGGTGATTCTGCCCCTCTACTCTGCTCTGCTCTGCTGAGACCTTACCTGGAGTACTGTGTCCAGCTCTGGGGTCCCCAGTAGAAGAAACATTTGGATCAGTGAAAGCAGGTCCAGAGGAGGGCCAGGAAGATGGTCAGAGGGCTGGAACACCTCTGCTGAGAGAGTTGGGGTTGTTCAGCCTGGAGAAGAGGAGGCTCCAGGGACAACTTCTTGTGGCCTTTCAATATTAAATGGGGCTTGTAAGAAAGGTGGAGAGAGATTTTTTTACCAAGACCTGTAGTGACAGAAAAAGGGACAACAGTTTTAAAACCAAAGAGGGTAGCTTTAGACTGAATGGAAGGAAGAAATTTTTTTACATGGAGGTCATGAGGCACTGGAAGGGGGTTGCCCAGAGAAGATGTGGAGGCCCCCTCCCTGGAAGTGTTCAAGGCCAGGTTGGATGAGGCTTTGGGCAACCTGGTCTACTAGAAGGTGTCCCTGCCTATGGCAGGGGGGTTGGACTAGATCTTCTTTAAAGATCCCTTCCAACCCAAAGCATTCCGTTATTCTATGAATTTCCTAGATCTCTCCAGATGTGCTGTATGACAGTCCCAGTTAACATCTGGGAAGGTGAAGTTGCCCATAAGGACAAGGGCAACTGATTTAGAGGGGCAGTTAATTCTTTACAGACTTATAATACATCAGTAACGTGATCCCGGCTGGGTGATCTATAGCAGACTCCCATAACAGCATCCCCTTTATTAGCTTTTCCCCTAATCCTTGCCACGAGGTTCTCAACCACACCACCTCCAACAGGAAGCCCTGCATAGTCTAGTCCCCCTTGACACATGACACTACCCCTCTGCCTTGTCTTCTCTTCCTGTCTCTCCTGAAAAGCCTGTAACCATCCATCACAGCACTCCACTCAGAGGGCTCTTCCCACCAAGTCACGCTTTGGCCAACTTTGTCGTAGCTCTGGGACTGAGCCAAAGCTTCCAGTTCCTCCCGTTTGTTCCTCATACTGCAGACATTAGCATACAAGCATTTGAAATGCGCTCCACCACATTCATGGAATCATAGATATATTAAGGTTGGAAGACGCCTCAAGGATCATCTAGTCCGACTGTCCCCCCACCACCTATTACCCACTAAATGATGTCACTAAGTACCACATCCAACCTTTCCTTAAACACCTGCAGGGACGGTGACTCCACCACCTCCCTGGGAAACCCGTTCCAATGCCCAACCACCTTTTCTGAGAAGAAATTTCTCCTAATCTCCAACCTGAACCTCCCCTGGCACAACTTGCAGCCGTTCCCCCTTGCCCTGTCACTAGCTATCTGTGAGAAGANCCCTTCTCTGGACATGCTCCAGGGCCTCGATGTCTTTCTTGTGGTGAGGGGCCCAAAACTGGACACAGTACTCAAGGTGCAGCCTCACCAGGGCTGAGTACAGGGGGACGATCACCTCCCTGCTCCTGCTGGCCACACTATTCCTGATACAGGCCAGGATGCCGTTGGCCTTCTTGGCCACGTGGGCACACTGCCGGCTCATGTCCAGGCGAGCATCAATCAACACCCCCAGGTCCTTTTTCTCCGCACAGCTTTCCAGCCACCCCGCTCCCAGCCTGTAGCGCTGCCTGGGGTTGTTGTGGCCGAAGTGCAGGACCCGACACTTTGCCACAAGTGAAAGCCCTCACTAGCACACTATCACTCCAACCTCGTCATGCTGTCCCAGAGCTTATTGCTCGTAACTCTGTCCTGCCTCGCACCTCTGCAGGCAATGTCCATGGCCTGGGCTTCTGCAGGAGAGGACAGCCAGTGCCTCTGGCACGTGGAGGGTTGCTACACTTCAGTGCAATGCTTCAAGCAACAGACCACAGTTCATGCCACTGTAGTGAAGATTCATGCTGTGGACCCTGCTGACACCTTGGTCCTTGGTAAGAAAAGTTGGCCTGACAAGGCAGGCCATACCCTTTGCCTACTGCCACCTTGCACTGAGCTGCAAAGATGGGGTCAGGCTCTTGTTCATTGGGGCTTCCCCTTGTACCCATCGCACAACCATCGTCTTGAGTTCTTCAGGGTGGAGAAGTCGTGGGGAGGTCTCCTTCTTGTTTCCCTCTGTACTCCCCTGCAAGCTGCCAGTGGCACAGGAGGGGAGCATCTCAAGGCGGAGCTGAGAGTGTAGAGCAGAAAGGGAGATGAGTAGGTGATGTGGAGAGGAGTTCTGCCCACCCCCCTGATACACCATGCAAGTGCCTGAGCAGATCTGAGTGGGAAGAAATTCAAGCATGTGGAACATCAGATCCCCAGAGTTTTTTCATTTTCTTCTCCAGCACGGACAATGGCCCCTTGCCAGGGCTCCTCTGGGCCATTGTTTGGGTACTTGAGGTTGGCAATAACAAACAGTAGGAATATATTCTCTGGATTAGAAGCATTCATTGAAAAAGAAAGCATAGAGATGACAGATTTTACTTTAATCCATACATCTTGCTTATATATCACATTCATGAGTCTGTACCATCTTTCCACAAGGTATACATGATAAATCAACAGCATCTGTCTTGTCCCGATTGGTAGGTTGCAAGGAATTTCCCAGTGTTTTGATCTCCCAATGGCATGAGTTCCACCAACTGAATGAGCCACAACAATGACTCAGGGGAACAACATAACAAAGTTTTAGTAACAATCTATGAGCTGGTTGTCAATAACTGGCAACTGTGTGGATAATGGATAAAACACTGGCCACAAACAACAACAACTGGTGCAAGGAACTCAAAAACAACCACTGGTTTTATAACGCATTAAGAGAAAAGAAGGATAGGGAGAAAAGAGGACAGAAGTAGGTCGGTGGATTCTGCTGAGGAGGTCGTGGATCACCTGGTCAGCAGCTGGTGGCAGCAGTGGAGTCTGGTCCACAGGCCTTTGTCCGCAGGTCCTAGTCTGCAGGTGGTGAGTTCTGTCTGTGGTCTGCAGGTCCTGGTCTGGTCCACAGGTCTTAGTCTGCAGAGGATCACCTGGTCCAAAGGTCTTGGTCTGCAGGCAGGCAGCAGACTGCCCTCTTTACAGATGGTGGATTACTCCCCCAGCATGGCATCCATCCCCTCCTTTTATACTGTTCTGATACTCTGGGACCACCCCTTGGGTGGCAACATGCAGATGAGCCTGCATGGTCCATGGTTTGGGGGGGTTGTGCCTTCGCAGTTCAATGTTCCAGAGAGTTCAGAAGTTGGGGGTGGGGTGGCGTGGGGGGTGTGTGTGGTGTGTGGTGGTCCAAGGTGCAGGGCACATGCTCAGAGCAGCCGCTGGAAAGTCACCAGAACCAGGGGGGTGGTGCGCAACCCCCTCAACCTGCTTCTGTGAGGCTTATACCTTTTCTCACCTCCCCTGGGCAGCAACCCGAGTTGCTTACCGCCCGGCCTCTGCAGCGATTGTGCTGTCTTTCACCTTTCAGGTGAGGCAACCCCCAGCCCTGAGTTGTTTGAGACAAAGGAGGGTATTTGGGCTTTTGTAACAGTCTCTGACAGCATCCTATCCATTTCACATAATCATGTGCACGTCATATCCTTAACAGTGCAAACTAAGCCTTCTCTTGCTACCTACGCTCCCTATGTATGTCTTGTCTTTTTTTTTTATTATACATTCCAGATTTCCTAAAAAAACAAAGATGCTGTTTCTGTAAAAGCACTGGAAAACTCTTTAAAAGGGCTTATGTAAAGCAGGAGTCTCCCACAGGCACGTTTGTTTTTACAAAGCACTTTGCACTCCGAAAGTCAGATGATGTAATGACTATTCCATGTTCTTAGTGTGTTACGTAGGGAAACATAAGTCATTTCCTCCGTTATTTATAAAATGATAGAATGACCTGCGAATACATATGCATACAATGAAGTAAATTCAGAATTCAGTATTCCACAACCACTACCATCTGGTACATTTTCACTTGCACCTTTCCTGAGCTGCTGCTGAACACATCACCATTTCAAAGAGGTTGCTTTGTTTAAAGTGCTGACTTGCAGCATTTCCAGTTTGATGCTGGGCAGGGAAAATATAAATACACTCCATTCCTTCATCTTTCCATACCCTCCTCAAACCTCCATTTCTGACTGTTCTTAATGTTTCTGAAAATGGGGTATAACTGTCAGTGGACAAATAAATGTCTGAACTGAAGTCAGATATTCTTTATGACAAAAGAGCAGGAACTTATCCAGAGTAGTCAGATTCTTCACTAAAATGGATATTAAAGGTAATTTTTACACTCCAATCTCAGGCAAAAGAATTAAGAAAAAGTGGATCACTTTTGGATGTCCGCGATGGCTGTACAGTGATTTGAGTTAGGTAATAATTGACTTGCTCTCTTTCTAAGTATAAACACTCACCTTTTACTTAAGAATCAGAAAAAAACAGTTGGCAGCAGAAGTGTAAGGTACTAGAAAACAGGAACTGCAATGAGTGCCACAGCAACTCTGGCTTCCATGGCATTGGAATTCGACATATGCAGAGGAAGTAAGTGGAGCTGAGGACTAAGCACTGTCTCATATGTATAGCGTTCAAAAGTGAATCTCCATAGCAAAAGCTTCTGGATGGATTATATAGATCAGTATGCCAAAATATGTTTGGGGGGTTTCACTGGAGCACCACAGCAAGGGGATATGCAACACTGATAACACAGTAAACACCGTTTACTGGCTAGCTGAAAGAGCCATCATCCGCTAAAGCAACAGTTCACTATTGTCTTGTTGCCCTAAGGGTTTTCCAGCAGTGACCACAGCATAGGAAATAAAAAATATTAATTAAGACTGCCAAGGAAAACAAAGTTATTTGTATGTTATTTGCTACAGGTATGTTTTACCCATATGTTAGCCTAATTGGTGACTAGTGCTGTATCCCTTCCCTTCCAGTGGTGCAGAGAAAAAGTCACTGCCAAGACAATGTCAGAGCATTTATCATTATTAGTTCTGGTCATCTTGCTTTCTATAGTACTTGCTTTCTATGGTACAAAGGCAAAGAATGGTAACTACAGATACCCAAATCTGTATTTCACCTGTATACATTTGCTGATCTGAAAACATGGCATCCCAAGCTAACAAGCCACAGCAATGAATTAGCTTTCCACTTCCCTTCACCTTTGTCAGGAAAAGACAACAGCTGGATTGCACTATGGTATAGCCACAGTGGCAGGAAGCATTCCGGTCTGGAGCCCATGGCCGATGAGCACGGATTCACTTTCAGGCCTGTGGTAGGAAGTGGACTACCTCAGCCAAACACGTTTCAGTGCCCAGTGACTGAATGGAAAATCTGTAATTGAAGATGATTAGGAGTTTCAAGGAGTAGGCATCAGACATGTTATAAGTCTTCTTTACTGAACACTGCGAAGAAAAGCTCACTGGGTAAGAATTGGAACAACTATAATGTTCAGATAACCAACAACAAACTGCTAAATTAGTACTTTTTTCGTCTATTCCCTCCACTCTAAGGAGGAAGAGCTGTGAAGCAAGTGTACATGAGAGCAGTCATTGTCACCACTAAAGGCTTTTCTTTCAATTTGGTATAATGGGGAATTTATAATACTTTCTGTCTGGGACACTGCTGTAATGCTAGCAGCAATATCACAGTTATAAACACACTACAGTTGATGTATATTTAGCTATGCATTCATGCTTTGCTAAGCCTGTAATCCCTGCTTTAAGTAAGCTTGTTAGGATCAACAAGTTAAATCTTTGCTAGGATAAATCACTAGCTGCACATTACTTGTTTTTACTACTTTTGCACAGAGGCTTTCGCTACATACATTACTTAGAAAATGGTAGCAAAGTTAATTAATGCAACAGGAATCCCAGACCAGAAATAGTACTCCAAAACTACAACTACATTGGCCATAAAGCTGTGAATCCCTGAGGTTCTTCTCTGCCAAATGTGTTGCCAGTCTTGTACCCAACAACAGTATTAGCTCCATCTAAATCTCAAAATTAACCTAACATCACTTTGATGTTGAACGTATCATTTGTTCGAGGTCATTTAGACATTTGCTGTCACGGTCTGGTTTAAAATATGACTTACAGTAACAAATTTTTTAAAAAATAAGTAAAACTTCTGTTTCACTAGCTTGGCAACTGAGGTGCACAGCTCTGTTCTTGGGGTATGTGAAAGTCCTTGCAGTAGACCAGATCAATAGGGAACTACCACCGTGTTGTCAACGTCCTTTACTTTGATCTGGGTCCCACTGACTCACTTTCAGTACATCCTTCACAGGCAAACAATGTGTTCACCGCATTAAAGGACTAGACAGCTTTCTGGAGGTCATTTAGTGCATCTCCCTAACCAAGGAGCAATGACACATTTTGTGTTCAAGCTCGGCTGGACTGTGCAGTGCAGAAACGCCGCGGGCCATGTGAAATACAAACACTGAACACTTGTCTCTGTAAACTGACAGGCCTCTGGGGTGTGGGAGGTGAGTAGAGAACTGCGGCCTTTATTCCATAGCCTTGCTAAATTCTGTAATGAAAGCATAATACAGCAGTGTAACAGTTAAACACAACAGGCAGATGAGAAAACAAGAGCTGATATCAGTTGGACTGTCAGATGTAGAAGAGCAATACAGGAAAACACAAGCAATCTCTGACCAGTGAGGAGCTGCTTGTTTTCCACCTGTGGCCTCAGTGAGAAACGCTAAGACTACAAAGTTAACATCTGGCTAAATGGTCAGAGGCGTCTGTAAAAATAGCTTAGCAAGAAGAGGAGCTAAGATACATAAAAACTTTCATTAAGCAAAAAAGGCATGTTTCCATTATGCATAAATCAGCCCTACACTTTCTAGAAATGCAGATAAACATGCAGCCACCCACAGAACTATATCAGTTTGTGCTGGAATTCTATCTTTTGACACTGCCCAAAGGAGAAGTTGAAATATCTTCCCCATGCAGAGGTTCCTAGTTGTTCTGCAGACTGCTTAAATGCTGTTCACCAAAAACTTCCTACAATTAGTCACATCAGACCTGATATGTTTTGAAGTTCCCCCTAATGTGTGATTTTGTAAGATATGGATATGTTCAAGGGCATCTAAAGCAAGGTGAAAAGGTGTTGGCTGAATTACAGCTCTGCAGCCAGCAGTCTGAATTCAAAAGCAAGTTCAGACCACCCTAAGTCATCATTTTGCCTTCACATTCCTTTGTTCTCCATTAAGGGAATGCAAAGTACTTATAGTAGCCTCTGTAATCCACCTTCATACACAAAGAGCAGACTTTTACTTTGAATTGCACTTATCCAGATTTTTAAGTTGAAAGAACAGGTGGAAAGAGAGAGAAAACACGAAACAATTTCTAAATCAGCTTCCACCAAACTGAATAAAAGATAGCTTCCCATTCCTGCATAATCAGGTCATTTAAATGTCACCATATCATATTAAAGAACATAAAGTTTTAAAGTAATGATACAACTAAATACTTTATTAAAAAAATAATTTGTTGCACTTCAGCTGAAGTATACTCATACCATGAATTTTGTAGTACCACCCTTCAAACAGAGCTATAGCTCAAGATAATTTTGACACTGAAAACGGCATGCAGTGCACATAGGAGTGCTTTCTGCTGAGAGTACATTATGCTTATCATCTTGGACCTACAATCACTGTCAGTAAATTTGCAGGTGAATTTTTATCTATACTGTTTAGAATGCTTACCAGCACCACAGAACAAAGCTGTTTCTTTCTCTATTCCATTTTGCATGCCTTTCCAATCAGGTATGTATTCTGGAACTTTTTACTTCCATAAAAGAGCAGTTAGGACAACTTCATTTGGTTTTGTTTGTTTCCATAAAACTCTCTTGATTAATTTCTTTGCAAAGATACTTCAGATTTGGTGTCCTCACAAAAGCCGACTTATGAATGTGTTTCAAATCCCACCCTTTGTTTCCCTATCAAGGATCAAAAGAGACAGCTCAACAAAGTATAGTACTGATGTACTTGACAGCTCATAAAGCTGTCACTTGATAGATTCGGAAACAAAAACCCTATGGTGGTAATAAATAAAATCATTATAAACCCTAACTTACGAGTTCAGTGTTGTCTTCCATTACACGAAGTACCTAATATCATTTGTTAAAACTACAAGCAATAAAAAAGCTCTCTTAAAATGCTCTTTGAAAAAAAAATAGAAAAGTTGCATGCTCATTAAGAATGCCCATATGACAGTATGATAATTGCAAGCTATTAATTCATATGACACAATATGAGCTTTCAAAGTACATAATCAGAAAGACATTTTGTATGGAAATAAAATAACATTCAAGGCTTGTTGCCTGTAAGAAAAAATTTCTTCTCTAAGAAAAAATATTTATACCTACAATCTTTCCCCTCTTCTCCTCCCACAAATAAAAAGACCACCTGAAATAATTTTTCCAACACTAAAAAACACAATGAGTCACATACCAAGTTTCAGTCGAATGCATTTTTAAATGGCTGAGTTATAAACCCCTTGAAATCAAGTTTTATAATGAAATGCTGATAGACCCTTAACTTTAATGGCTCTTCCAAGTGCTTCTAGAGCAGGCATTACTTACAGTGTCGTAAAGTGACGTTTAAAACACTACAGAATTTTCTCAAGGCAGATAAGCAGGTGTTTGAGAGGGCAGAACTATTTAAGCCTCACAGATTTATGGGACATGCTGCATGAAAGGCCAATACTCTTTATGGAAGCCCACAGCAGAAACTCCAGACTTTAGCAGACACAGTACCACCATTGTCTGAAGATCACCAGCACATATGAATTTCCACGCTGTAATATTTGAGCTCCTGCATTTTGTACCTTACCAGCAGTGAAATATATACCTCACCTCACAGGGTAGGGCTCTCTTTTAGTGGTATACTTTTCATAGAGTATTACATGTAATAAAATTCATTGCTCAGCTACTTCATCATACCCTGTAGTGAATTACCTGGTACATAGATCTGTTACAGTTATTCTAGCAAGACCATTTCTGACCTCTTCCAAGAGTTAGGAACTGAGCCACTTCCCTCAGAGTTCTTTGAGAGGAATTAAAAGGTATGAGCAGAAGATATGTCAAAATTTACCTGCCATATTATCCAGTGATCAAAATCATAAAACTGAAAGTCATTTCTCTATTAGAAAACAGTAAGCCATCAAACCACTTTGCCTAATTGATTAGTATTTTCTGCTTGTTAACACACACACATGCACAAAAGTTAATAATGTTATGGCTATGGGAGGCAGCCTTAACGATTTAGTAAGACTAATTCACTCCAGGCAAAACAAACAAACAAATAAACAAAAAAAAAAAAAGGCAAGCAGAACAGCCACTATTAGCTCTCAATAGCAAACTCCATTAAAGAAAACTGGTAGCAAAAAACCCCACTATTACTGCTTAGGCTGTAGTTAGTGCTAAAATACCTGCTATCTGTGGGTAAATATTTCCACTTTCACTTAAAAAAACAAAGCAGTTCTTGGTGCACACTCCCCCTATGTTTCTGGTGCTACAGGAGAGAATATCACGAGCTCCATACTCACGCATGTGGTAAATAAATATTAACTCAAAAGTTCACAGAAAAAAAAGAAGTTAGATTATGATCCTGGTCCAATTTCTCTCAAAATAAATATGGGCATTTTTTCCCATCCTTTTTTAATATTTTTTTTTAATTCAACTTGCCTGTACATTGATATAATTTTAAGAAACTTAGATAAGGTCATGTGAGAGTTGCAAAGTATGTGCACCAACAAAGGCCAGATTCCTAGTACACAGGACTTACACTGAAAATCACAACATATTCTTTACGCCCTTCGTCCCACTACCAATTGACTTTATATACTACTGGATAACAGGTAGTTCACACAGCAGTGGCACAAGTAAAATGTAAATTGGATGTATAGATATAACAACGAAATTAATTTTAATACTATAATCAAACTATGCTTTACAAGTTAAAATTCAGAATTCTGTCACATATCTAATATTTCTTACTGAGCAATATATACGCAATCAGAGAGGTAAGAATTACAGGAAGTAGGAAAGCTCACTCAACTAAACACTATTGAATGAACTGCCAAAGAACATAGAGCTTAAGTCTATCACAAAACTCTGATAACGGCCTTCATTTTGCTCAATGTGGTCATCAACAAGTTACATTTTGGTATAAGAAATACACTAGCAGAGGTACATCTAAGGTTGCCTTATTGCTGTTTCTTATTCATCAGTACATAGTGTCTTCGGAATGCTTATCATCTTGCAATATTGGGCTGAACCTTCTTTCCTTGGACTTGATCTCCTTCCTTGTCTGACCCATCGATTTGCTGGCCATAAAGAAACATTCCTGGTTTGGGTCAATTCCCTTGTTTTCCAAGTACAATCTACTGCACCTGAAGATTATACGAAGAAATGTTTATACCTTCAGTGCAAGGCTGAGCCCTAAGATTACAATAAATGTGAGACAAAAGTAAGTCGGCAAGAGTTAGGAAGTGCGACTGTGCTTCAGTGCTGTTTTACTTCATGACCCATTGTAGGGTTCATTCATATGAATAGTCTTTTTCTTTCTTTTTTTTTTTACAACTTAAAAGGATGGCAAATCCATACTTGCGATCTAAAGGAAGCTCTATTAACAAATGCCATGTTTGATACACCTTAATGTAAAGAATAATTTCAGATGAAATTATTGTAACAACACAAACAAGTCCTTGCTCTTCCTTTTGCCTACGTGCATGCAGTTGGAAAGGTAGGAAAAGCCTGCTCAGACCTTTTATCACAAGTAACCTGATCTTTGTCTGTAACGTGATGGCAAGGAAGCAACCTTCGGGCAGTTTTAAGGTTTCACTGTGAATGTTCTTTTGCTGATTTATTTTTCTCCCAAATTCTCACTACTTTTTTCCCTATTAGGGCTTTGCTCTCATTATCACCAGTCCTGAAAACATACATTGCCTTTAGACAATAGTGAAGGATAAAGAGGGCAGGAGCAAGGACAGAAATCCTCTTCCGCTGACCTAGAGAAAGGGTCACAATAACGTTAAAATTACAGATCCTTTAAAAGGTGATCAAACAAACCATCCAGAGCACAGAGGTTTGATACTATCATGATATATTGTACTGCTACTGTGCTCTTCTCTTCCATCCTATTCTTCATGTCAGCAGGAAATAGAATTCACAAGACTGTAGCTCTCTGAACACATCAGTAAGTTATAGTCTTGTCCTTTTCAGTCTCCTGCTGGTTCATATAACAGGAACCAATAGAAAGGATAGTTCAAAGATCTTATGAGTGACTGCAACAAATCCAGAATCCTTGAGGTGGCTGTTGGATCCCCTGCACCAGCAAGCTTAACACAGTAGTAGTCTCCTTCAGGTTTTTCACACTCTCAACAGAATTTAGGAAGAAATCTTTATTTTCCCTCTGAATGAACAAGTGAAGACTGAGGGAGAAGGACTCTGCAGTGAGGTTACACATACTTCGGGAGTATGAACGCATCCTTATCTTTGTTATCTGCTCCTCCTACTGCCTCCAGCAACTTGGCATTTAAGGGTTTCGGCAAATCATAAAGTAGTCTCCAAATGCGAAGAAAAGTACTTTTATCTACTTTTTTCTGTGTGGTTTTCGTACAAATAAGCATGGTTCAATCAACAATCCATAGGTCTTCATGGCAACCCTCAGTATCTTTCCTAATCCTTAACTCTGCCTTCGGTTATTTCTGATATATACTAAACATCCATAATGAAGCTACAGTTATTTCTATTTTCCCGCAGAAAAGCAACGTACATAGTTCCCTTTTCATCCCACTTCATTCGCTTTGCCAGTAACTCAGCTGCAGTATTTTCCTCATTTCAACTATATTAGTAAATATTGTGAGGGCAGAAGAGTTGCATAGTACCTCAAAGAGATTGTCCTAAGAATTCATTGGAAAGATTTTCATCTCGGTTTTATTTAGCAAATGTCAGAGTGTTCTGCCAATTTTCACAGCAGATCAGCACAAAGCTCTTTAGCACAGATGTTTCCGGGACTGGGATTTGTTAGGAAAAGTTACTGTTTAACAGCTTATGGTCCTTTCAAAGCCAAAAATGTCTCTAACATTTTTCAAGATCCTGTTGAAAATACCTGTGCACGTCTTGTAGAGGCACCTTGACACAGATCTGATGATCTGAAAATCAATGCAAGTAATATTATGTAATGTTTCTGCCTCTAAGAAGTACTTTATTTGTGGGTTCTCATTTATTGTATTCATATGTATTTGACAGCCAGTTAGCATAATCTTTAATCACACCTTTCATAATCAAGTGATGTATAGGGATAAAGCTGTGCTACTGTGGCAGGGAGTTACTCCTCTAAAAGCCTAAGTCTACTGGTCTTATTTTTGTTCATTTTAACACACCGTTTCCACTGACTTATTGCCAGTTCTAAGAGTTACCACCACACTGCTTAATAACAATGTATGGTTTCTGACGTTTATTTATAGTATTAGTAAAAGCAAAATCAGGCTGGGTGGTAAGAGTTTTAGACCACCTGAGATGTCTTTAAATCTTCAGCACATGTTTAACTGCAGCAAGACCAGCAATAATCCCAAATATGCAGTCATCACGCTATTGGCTGATTCACCCTTTAAAGTTATAGATTCATTTCAGGGAACTATTTTTCCCAAGTGTTCTTTTAAAAAATAAAAATGGTCTGTTGTAAATCTTTTTATCAGTTAAGTAATGGAGAAATACTTGGAAAGACAACAGTGATTTTTTCGATTTTAAAGTGAGGCCATGTGTGCACAGTAAATTGATGGATTTTCTGGAATTAACCTTTTTTCTTTTCCCCTCTTCTTTGCCTTGCATGAAGCAAGACCGGCATGTTTAGTGTGAGAGAACATCAGCTGAGTGTGCAGTTGTGAGCTTAAGATGTGTATTGTGCAGTAGCTATTTTAGAAAAACTATACTTTCTTTCAAGATTTTCTTTTGAGAAGTATTTCCAAAGTATCTGAATGGGACTTCGTATTGGTAATAAGGTGACAGTATAAGCAATAACATTTTCAGTAACCATGAGATAAACCAGTCCCCTCTTCCTCCATTTGTATTGTCATTTGAAGTGAAGGGTACCTTTTGTCCCCGGCCCAACAAAGCACTTAAGCGTCTGTAGTCTCCTTGAGTTCAACAATATTATTCGTAGGCCCAAAGTGAAACATGTTCCTGTCCTCCTGTGGATCAGAGTGTTCCTGAGCCAGGGTAGCAAAGCACAAACTACTACAGAGCCTCTAGTGCTGGAAACACTGCAATAGTAACAATACAGTTTTTCAGGAACAATAGCTTTTGAATTTTTAACATTTGACTGCAAAGAGAATTGTGAAATACATCACTTTGCTATTTTAAAAGGGTTAATTAAAATAAAAGGAAATGTATAATAACTGGTGTTTAAAAAACAGAGAAACCAACATTGGTTTGACACACAAAGGTATCTGAGCCAGAATCACCCTTGGCATGAACTAGGATAGGTTCAGAATACTGAATTCCTGACAGGTGCTGACCCTCCAATTTAGACTAGTTTCATACTACTGTTAATTGTTCCTAAATTAACTTATGCTGACCCTCAATTACAAATGCTTTTTGTCTCCACCAGTAAACAAAGCTGCTATGGAAAATGAGTAAAGTCTTCATGAACCAAGCATATCTGCTGATAAGTAGTTTACAGTTAGTGTAAACAAACTTTCTTATCTATAGCTTTTAAACTAATGGACCAAATAGTTTAAGCATTTGGAATTACTTTGTATGAGATAGGCTGTCAAACAAGCTCTCATGCCGCAGACTCAGTCTAGCTGAGATTTCTAAGTTACAAGAATTTCTTTTTGTGCACAGCATCTCAGCTCAAAAGAAAAAATACAAAAAAAGCAAAAGAGTGCTTTCTTGGCTTTGTTAGAGGAGAAGAAATGAAGGAAAACCATGTTCATTAAGAAGGTCAGTAGTTCAGTAAACCTGTGGGATTTACTTTTGTTTTTTTCAATCTGTCTTAATTTTCAAAATGTAATCACAGGAAACAATAACGAAAGCAAAATCAGAATAACCCCAGGTGTAAAGAACGGTCTAAACTCATGCTTTTCATGCAGGGTAGTTACAGTCACTACTATTATCAGGGAAACACAGGTGACATAAATGCACTCTGTGAGAATTGCTCTTAAAAAACCCCAACAGTATTCTTGCAAGAATCTTACTTTTAATCAAATACACTTTACTCTTCAAGCAGGAAGCCAATTTGCTATTGCAAATGTTTTTGCTAAGTGATGGAATGTGCAGTCACACACCAGCAACTGAATCCTGAAATTCAGTTTGTCCATGCTAGGCAAGAAACAGCTTTTGGGTTCAAGCGTGCACTATATTACAAGGGGAGGCACTTAAATACATAAAGGGGAGGCCATGCATTTTATTTCAGAAGACTGAAATACATCTTGCAATGTGGGGCTTTGATGTTATTCATATGCTAACAATACACCATTTCCTCCAAGTGCTCAATACATTGGAATAAAAAGATATAATTTGCTGACATTGTGCTGAACACTTCCTGTCCAGAATACTGATCAACTGTCATTCAACTTCCAAGACTAATCCACCCAAAATAGACCTCAACATAACCTTTAAATTATTCCTTTAACACTTTAAAATTCCAGTTAAAATAATTTACCATTTTATAGAATAAAATGATGAAACAAAGACCATAACTGTATTTTCACTCTGCTTCTAAAATGCGGTTCTAGTGCCCCAGGGACTCCTTTCATCTAGTGTAAGTGCTGGCATATGATGTGATTGTTAACATAGCTGGCCACCAGATGAAGTGAATTATCTAAACTGCCAGGGTTTCTACTTTCATTCCAATTTAAACATCAATTTAACACAGAAACTGAAGGATATTATGAAAGCTTTAATACGAACCATTTCAGACATGAAAAAGAAATAGAAGGATTTCTCAAACCACCAAAACAAACAAATATGTAATTCACTGAACCTGAAGATGAGTTGGGAAATGATCAGTGCACAAAGGCATGTATATCTAACTCCTCATGCCGGTAAATTAATGTGATATACCCTGTGCACCTTGCAAAAAATTACTCATCTGTATGAATTCACAAGGACACTATCCAGAAACAACTGTTACACCAAATGATTAAGAGAGGGGCCTGTAGAAAACAAATGTTTGGTTACTGGTTCTAAGATAAAACTGTTTGAAACACATCCTGGCTTTAAGTTTACCGTATTCAGGAAGGATTTTCTCTAGTAAAAACAATTTTATTACAGATTTCTTTCTCTGAGTCACCTAATCATCTTTTTTTCTCAGCTCCTTCCTTCTCTATATAATAATAATTCTCACTGCATTCAATGTCATACCCACAAGGATGTGAGCTCTTTAATACAGCAGCGCTCTTTGCACAGCACAATACGCTTGGTTCTTATCTAAGGTCCTGAGACACCATAGACAGAAAAACCACAGGCAGTATTAATCAGCTTTGCATGTACTAAGAAGATGTTCTAGTCTCAGAGCATGTGAGAAAACTTTCTGAACAAATGTTCTGGGGCAAATGAAGTTTTTACAGAGAGAAGGGCCCAGCTTTTCAGGATTTATGTGACTAGGTACTGATTTAAAAAGGAATGACTAGTGCTAAGATGTGTCTGTTTGTAGACAGTTTGCATAGAAATCATAGGATATCCCAAGTGGGAAGGGACCTATAAGTATCATCAATTCCAACTCCGGGCTCCACACAGGACCAGTCCCATCAGAGCAGATGACTGACAGCGTTGTTCAGACACTTCTTGAATTCAGCCAAGCTTGGTGCTGTGACCACCTCTCTGGGGAGCCTGTTGCAGGGCCGCACCACCCTCTCGGTGAAGAAGCTTTTCCTGATACCTAACCTAAACCTCCCCTGTCACAGCTTCATGCCATTCCCTTGGGTTCTATTGCTGGTCACCAGAGGGAGAAGATCAGCGCCTGCCCCTTCACTCCCCCTCGTGAGGAAGCTGTAGGTCACAATTAGGTCTCCCCTCAGCCTTCTCTTCTCTAGACTGAACAAATCGAGGGACTTCAGTCTCTCCTCATACATCTTCCCCTCTAGATCCTTCACCATCGTAGTTGCCCTCCTTTGGACACTCTCCAATAGCTTTATGTCTTTCTTGTACTGTGGCATCCAAAACTGCACCCAGTACTCAAGGTGAGGCCACACCAGCGCAGTGTAGAGTGGGACAATCACCTCCCTAGACCTGCTGGCAATGCTGTGCTTGATGCACCCCAGGATAAGGTTGGACTTCCTGGCAGCCCAGGCACACTGTTGGCCCATGTTCATCTTGGTGTCCATCAAGACCCCCAGATCCGTTTCAGCGTGGCTGCTCTCCAGAGTGTCATCCCCCAGTCTGTATGTACAGCCAGGGTTGCCCCAACCCAGGTACAGAATTTGGCACTTGCTCTTGTTAAATTTCAAGTGGTTGGTGATTGCCCAGTTTTCTAATTTGTCCAGGTGTCTCTGCAAGGCCTCACAACCCTCAACGGAGTCCACAGCTTCTCCCAATTTAGTATCATCAGCAAACTTGCTCATGATCACTTCTAGTCCCACATCCAAGTCATTTATGAAAATGTTAAAAAGAACTGGCCCCAGAATGGAGCCCTGCGGCACCCCACTAGTGATGGGCCACCAGCCTGATGTAACTCCATTAACTCTTTGGGTATGACATCCATACTCTTTGGGTATGGCCCGCCAGCCAAGTACTCACCCATCATATTATGGTTTTGCCTAGCTGTATGCTGGTCATTTTGTCCACGAGGATACTGTGAGAAACAGTATTAAAAGCTTTACTGAAGTCTAAAAAGGCAACATCAACTGGCCTCCCTTGGTCAACCAGATGGGTGACCTTGTCATAAAAAGAAATTAAGCTGGTCAAGCAAGACCTTCCCCTCATGAACCCGTGTTGGCTGTGACCAATGACTGCGTTGTCCTTCAGGTGTTTTTCAATAACTCCCAGCGTAATTTTCTCCATAATTTTACCAGGCGCTGAAGTGAGACTGACACACAGGAGAAAAAAGAGCAACTAAATCAAAAAAGTTAAGCTGTAAGTCTGGTATCTCTTCCTCCAGTACTACCAAGTACTACAAGATATGTTAAAATGAGAAGAAGCTGTTTCTAATGAGGTTAATCACAGTGAACCCAATAGGCAGGTGTGCAGACTTTTGTAAAATCCAAGTTTATTACCTACTAACAAAGATCATCTTAGTGCCTTAGTGAAAAGAAATGTTCTTTCTCCATTATACTGAAATAGAGAAAAGTTTATCAGTGAACAGGACTAAGAAATTTACAAAAGAAAGGACAGCCTTTGAAGAAAATGCAAATATGGTTGCTGCATTCTGGAATTAATGAGACTGCACTGGATATACTTTACCAATTTTGGTCAATATATTACAAAGAGAATAAAAACAAAATTTCAAACAGCTCCCAAAATTATTCAAGAAATTGAGGATATGTCAGCTTCTAAAATTAAAGGGGAAAGAGACAAGTGACAAACTTCATGAGAACATGAAATGAGGCAAACCTGTAAAATTGGTCAGATCACTAATTAAGCCAAGGTAGTCATTTTGGACTTAAATGGGAGAGGGAAGAAAGCCCCATCTCACTCCAATTACATGAGCAGTAGCTGTAGATAGAACAGAGTACCAAAGCAAAAAAGTAGTGACAATCACTTCCATAGAATCATAGAATCAGAATCACTAAGGTTGGAAAGGACCTCCGAGATCATCAAGTCCAACTGTCAACCTAACACCGCCATGCCTACTAGATCATGTCCTGGAGTACCAGGATGTCTACACGTTCTTTGAATGTCTCCAGGGATGGCAATTCAATCACCTCTCTGGGCAGACTGTTTCAACACCTCATTACTCTTTCTGTGAAGAATTTTTTCCTAATACCCAACTTAAACCTTCCCTGATGCAACTTGAGGCCATTCCCTCTTGTCCTATCATTTGCTGCTTGGGAGAAGAGACTGACACCGTCCACACCACAACTTCCTTTCAGGTAGTTGTAGAGAGCGATCAGGTCACTCCTCAGCCTCCTCTTTTCCAGACTAAACAAACCCAGTTCAGTCAGCCACTCCTCATATGATTTGTTTTCAAATCCCTTCACCAGTTTTGTTACTCTTCTCTGGACACACTCCAGCACCTCAATGTCCTTCTTGTATTGAGGGGCCCAAAACTGGACACAGTGCTCGAGGTGCGGCCTAACCAGAGCCAAGTACAGGGGGACAATCACCTCCCTGCTCCTGCTGGCCACACCATTCCTGATACAAGCCAGAATGCCATTGGCTTTCTTGGCCACCTGGGCACACTGCTGGCTCATGTTGAGTCATCTGTCAACCAGTACCCCCAGGTCCTTCTCTGCCAGGCACCTCTCCAGCCACTCTGCTCCAAGCCTGTAGTGCTGCCTGGGGTTGTCGCAACCAAAGTGCAGGACCCGGCACCTGGCCTTGTTAAAACTTTGAAGAGGTTTTGACAATTTTGGAAAGACAATATTAGTCAGCATACCAATAAATGATCTGGTTTACACTGGCAACTCCATATTGCTCTCAGCCAACTAGCTACTGAAACTTCAACTCTACAACATAAGCAAGAAATAAGAACAAATATCAGCAGCAAGGACAGACTACTCAGTATTCAGACAACATGACTGTATGATCTGTAGAGATCACTTTCCAAATACTTCAGTACAGGTTCGAATATATACAACCAAAACATTGGATTTACATGCTTTAGCTGCCAGATCATTTTCATGCAAGAAACCACATTTTTCAATGTGCCTATGATGAAACAAAGCAACATAACAAAACTAGCAGCATTTACACATACTAGTCAAAACTTTATGACTGGTTCTTGAGGCCATCCTCCCATTCACTGAACAGTTTAGTACTTAAACATAAACAAAAGTGCAGGCAGAGAACTTGGAAGTTAGTATTTATGAGGGCAAAACACTCTTCAAGTGACATACATACCAAAGAGTTAGATAGCCTATAAATCAAGTCAACAATTTCACCAACCAGTTTAACTGACCTCTCTCACTTGAAGAGTACTGAGGGAGCTGGCAGAAGTGCCCACCAAGACACCCTCAATCAAGAAGTCCTGGCTTGGTTTCTCCAACTGGGGAGGTCCCAGTTGACTGGAAATTAGCAAATATGACGCCCATCTACAAGAAGAGCCAGAAGGAGGATCTGGGGAATTAGGGGTCTGTAAGTCTACCTTACTACCCAGGTGGGTGTTGGTCTCTTCTTCTAAGTAATAAGTGATAGGACAAGAGGAAAAGACCTCAGGCTGTTCCAGGGCAAGTTTAGTTTGGATATTAGGAAAAAATTCTTCACCAAAAGGGTTATGAAGCATTGGAACATCTGCTCAGGGAAGCAGTTGAGTCTCCATCCCTAGAGGTATTTAAAAGATGTGTAGATGTGGTGCTTAGGGATGTGATTTAGTGGTGGACTTGGCAGTGTTAGGTTTATGGTTGTACTCAATGATCTTAAAGGTCTTCAACCTAAATATTTATATGATTCTATAAAAATGTCCAGTTGCAAAACCAGACATCTTGCAAAACTAACGTTCTGTAATGTCCCTTGAAAGAATCTGAGAACTGCACTGGAAGGATGTACCGACATGTCAGTGATAAAAGAGAAGGCATAAGAGCAATACTTAGCAGCTGTGGGGAAGGAAGTTCCTGTAAACAACAGGAAGCTGTGAAATAACTATATTTGCTGGCATAACTACTCATTTCTGGCAGCTAGCAGTACATCCTGGAGGGATGTGGGAGCAGTGGGGGGTAGAGATGAGGTGAGGTGGGATGAGATGATAGGTGATGAGATGGAAGTTACATACTTGGAGAGTTTAGTACTGACCAGTTATCTATTAAGAAAGTATGTAAAAAATATAACAAGGCTTAGCTTTTGAGGAATATGTCTAATTGTAATTTTCAACATGCGCAGTTAGAGACTGGTAGTTAAATAGTACATTTTTGTTGAAGTATAGCTATAAAAAATTGTATATATCTATTTTAAGCAAAATGATGTTGCATAAGTTGGTTTGATTCTTACACAATAACAACAAACACCAAGAAAATGACCTCAGTAGTAGCCTGACATAGGAAGGGCAGAGGAGGGTCTAGGGAATGGAAGGTCACAAATCTTGCTCTTCTCAGAAAAAGAGTATATGCATTTACATATACATATACATGTATGTGTGTGTGTGTGTGTGTGTGTGTGTGGCTTTGACATTACTTTTTCAGGGGTTTTTTGTTTGGGTTTTTTTTAAGGGAAATAACTCATTGATAGTGAAGGAGCACAAAATAGGCACATATTCTGGACATGTAAATATACCACCAGCAGTGCTGCCAAGTGTGGAAAGGTAGGTACAACCAAAATAAATACGAATGCACAAAGGATGTTTCCTCTCTTGTACTCCTTTTAAACTTCCTGATCCTGGACAGTCTGCTCAAGACCGAAGACCATTTCCAGTATTTCCAAAATGCTGACTTTGTTAATGCACAGGCCTCAGCAGGACAAGGAGTGTTGAGGATGATTGATTGAAATTCAGCACATCTTACAAAATGATTTGTTTGACATACCCAGTAGGGAACACTTGTTTGTTGAACTTATTATTCATTCATGTATTCATGAAAAAAAATACAAGAAAAGTATAATCCTTGCATAGTGCCTGAATAATCATATTGAAATGAACCCAGAGCTTTGCAGTGCTAAGCAAGGTCTTTACTTTGCAACAGAACAGTTTTATATTGCAATATCATTAGCTGAGCCTAGAGTTTACATTTTACTTATAAATCAGCAAGGGAAATTTAACCCGTATTGTAATCTAAGGTTAAGCTGAAAATCAGATATGAAAAATACACATGCATAATAACAACTATTTATGTGACTTTTTTATTTTCTTCTTCCTAAATGATTTAGCAATTACCATTTTGAAATGTAACTAAGAGTGTGAATCTGTTTGCATTTTGACAACTAAAATATGGGTCAAAAGAAATACAGAAATATCCACTAGGCTTTCGTGGTTTGAAAGAAGTTCTTAGAGTAAACCACTATCATAGGAAAAAAAAAGTTATTTGAAAAAAATTACTGACAAGACTTAAATCAAAGTTCCTTGTGTTCAAAATACTAAGAAAATAACAGACAAAAATGTAAGGGAAAAATCCTTATCATAAGCTCCAGCACTGAACAGTGTTTTCATTCAAAAATGTGAATTGGAGATATATCATTTTGCTGTACAGTATGATACCAAACAATGCTTGATTTTCCATTCCTTACTACATTTTCCTACTGCTCCTCTTTCTAAACTAATCTTTTGGATGTTTCTATTCAGCTTACGCTAACTTTACATTTTATATTCGCATCCTGTCCTATTCTGAAAAGAAATATTTTTACATGCTGGGGACATCAGGTTTTGCATTACTAATTTGCATAATTTGTCATTTATTTTCAACCACAGTAGATGCAGAGCCACTTGGCAACACATTGTTACTGTGCCTGACCTTGCCATTGTCAACCTCTTGCGCTAAACCAAGAGGACTTCTGGAAGTTATCTTGACTGGTTGTTTCCACTTGCTTCAAAAAGAATCTCCCTTCCTCTATGCTACATGCTTATAACTTGTGATAGAAGGAAAAGGAGTCCTCCCTGGCTTTGAAAGCATTGGGTCAGCTTTCCATTGAATACATTCTATCAGTGTTGATCAACCAGACCAAAAATGTGAAAAAGCCTTGCGTTAACGAAGTATATCCGACTGCACAAAAGATTAATTAGTTTTTGGAAGGAATAGAGAAAATAATTAGGCCCAAACTCAGCCTTCTGAAGCTATGACTAACCAGAAGAGTAGGCACTCATCTCAGTTCTCAACATGATAGTTGCAGGATTCCTGTTAGGGAACATATACACTCATTGCCTTCCAAAATAACTGCATTCCCTTGCAATAATCTGTGTTCCTGCTCCTTCAGTTGGACAAGTCTTTAGTCATTAAAGGTTGTGTGGTTGCTCTGTTCACTGTTTGCAAAGAACATTGGTAAGTACAAAACCACATTAGACATTTTTAGGTACAGACTATTTCCTCTCCCTGTTCCTGTGACCTAAGCATAGGAGAGCTGCATGTTGTCAACCCAGCAAAAGGAAAAACATGAAGTTTCATCTCTGAGTTGATGCATTTTGAAAGAGTATAACAACAACTAAGCTTGGAATCAAGAAATATTTCAGCCTCTCCAAATAAACAACACCTTAATACTTGAACAGAGAAAGTCATGTAAGGTTGGCTTCAAAATAACATGTCAAAGACATTCTAACACCATGCATAATTTCACTGTGTGTTGTAAAGAGAGTTGTGGTTTTATGTTTCTTTTGTTGCTTTGATTTTGGTTTGGTTTTTTTTAACCTGGAAGGTTTTAAATATTTCCTTTTATTTATAGTCAATGCCTCGATCTACTGTTACTCTTGGTAAGCACTTTGCTGTGTTCATACATAGAAAGATTAATATTGATGCCTAGAAGACAGTAGTGTTATTTTCTAGATAATGGTGAGATAACAGCTTTTTAAAGAAACTTTTCGTCAATTGGGAAACAGTGCCAATTTGTTATCAGCTTGTCATCACTTCACCAACTACTTCTGAAATAACTTAGAATTTTTTGCATTCTTTTCTTCTGCATGTTATTAATGCTATGAACTATAAATCAACAGGAAGCCTAAAAGCACTACAAGCAACTATACACTAGCTAGCAAGATGTTCTGCTAACAAGACATTGAACAATGAATCTTCCAATGCATTGGGGATGTCTAAAAATGTCATTTCATATGCAATATCAGCATTACTTCAAATAGTGACTCTGATTTGAGTCAAATTGGAAATTTTCAGAAAAATAAAGCTGGGTAACAATCTCATAAATTGCAGAACTTGAATTAAAAGGAGATTATTTCAGTCAAATAAAAATCGGAAGGTGCTTGCATTAGAATTAAATGGTCAAAAAACAGGAAACAACTCAATTTTCAGAAACATGATGGGATGGGAGAACCTGTCTTCAGTTCAGCAGTAAAAAACCAAGCATGGCCCCTCCTTCCTCAACTCTTCAGAGCGAGGGGTCTACAAGTGTCTCTGTCTTCTCTCTATACTGAGGACCTTAAGGACTTCACTCAGTGCTTTGCCAGTCACACAGTAGTTTGAATTAGAAAAATACAATTTAAGTTCTCAACCTTCAGTCTCCTGTCAAGGTCTTTTTTTCCTCATAAAGGACATGCAATTTTTTAGGGCCAGTATATGCCATGTAAAAGTATATTCACACACCAGCCTAGTGTACCTACAAGGCCAAGAATACTACTAGGCAGTTTGCAGAAGTACAGTTGTATTCACTCTGAGAAGCAGGATTAACTTGCTCAGTAGTAGTGAATAAATAGTAGTGATGCAACTATACAACTTTCAGGACTTCAGTTAGCTCACTTATCTTTGCATAATGCCACACTGAATCATACATCACAACCTCAGAGCCACAAATATGCAATATATACACACACATACCAGAGACTTTCCATGAGTCCTTCTTCTTCAACTGAATCTTTTACAAGCAGGACTACCCAGATTCTGTATTTGGAGGAATCATCTCCCTTAACTCTCTGGCTGCTCAAGCAGGCTTTATAACATACCACCCTCTTAAAAACTGGGTCCCTCTCTCCTGTCTTAAAATATGCCTAATATCCATATTAGGTAATCTGATGCAAGCCTGTCATCTTCTAAACCAAATAAGACCGCAAAAATGTGTCTTACCATGTGCTTCACACTGAAGCTTTTTCTTCTAATTCTTGCCTGTGGAAAGCTCCAGCTCTTCTCTTGTACTTCGTACTCAGTGGTCATTTTGCTTTTACTAATTCTAAGTAAAGCTGAATTGACCTAATCCACCTGTAATTGTTAATCATATATAGAATCATAGAATGGTTTGGGTTGGAAGGGACCTCAAAGATCATCTAGTTCCAAATCCCTGCCATGGACCGGGACACCCTCCACTAGACCATGTTGCCCAAAGCCCCATCCAGCCTGGCCTTGAACACTGCCAGGGAGGGGGCCTCCACAGCTTCTCTGGGCAACCTGTTCCAGTGCCTCACCCCCCCCACAGTAAAGGATTTCTTCCTAACAGCTAATCTAAATCTCCCCTCTTTTAGTTTAAACCCATTACCCCTTGTCCTGTCACTCCCTACCCTTGTAAACAGCTCCTCTCCATCTTTTTTGTGGGCTCCTTTAGGTACTGGAAGGCTGCAATTAGTCTCCCCGGAGCCTTCTCTTGTTCAGGCTGGACAACGCCAACTCCCTCAGCCTGTCCTTTTAGGAGAGGTGCTCCATCCCTCTGACCTACTTTGTGGCCCTCCTCTAGACTCACTCCAACGGCTCCATGTTTTTCCTGTACTGGGGGCCCCAGAGTTGTACACAGTACTCTAGGTGGGTCTCATGAAAGCAGAGTAAAACGGGAGAATCACCTCTCTCAACCTGCTGGCCACACTGTTTCTGATGCAGCCCAGGGCACGGTTGGCTTTCTGGGCTGCCAGCACACACTGCCGGCTCATGTTGAGCTTTTCATCAACCAGCACCCCCAAGTCCTTCTCCTCAGGACTGCTGTCAATCCATTCTCTGCCCAGCCTGTAGTTGTACTTGCGATTGCACTGACCCATGTGTAGGACTTTGTTGAACTTCATGCAGTTTGCATGGGCCCGCCTCTCAAGCCGGTCAAGATCCCTCTGGATGGCATCCCTTCTCTCCAGCGTGTCGACTGCACCACACAGCTTGGTGTCGTCAGCAAACTTGCTGAGGATGCACTCAATCCCACTGTCCATGTTGCCGACAAAGATGTTAAACAGTGCTGATCCCCGTATCAACCCCTGAGGAACACCAGTCATCACAGATGTCCAATGGGACATCGAGCCATTGACCACAACTCTTTGAGTGTGGCCATCCAGACAGTTTCTTATCCACCGAGGGGTCCATCCATCGAATCCATGCCTATCAATTTTAGGGACAAGGATGTTGTGCAGGGCAGTGTCAAATGCTTTGCACAAGTCCAGGTAGATGACATCAGTCACTCTACCCTTGTCCACTGACACTGTAGCCCCGTCACAGAAGGAATGATTGCTTAAATTCTTAACCTGTTCCATCTTCAATGGTTATTATATGCAATTTCATATATCAAACACTAACACAGAAAATACTAGATCTCCTATGACAGTTAAGAACAAGTGATAGGTCAACATCCCAGACAGTAACTGTCTCTTCTAGAACCCTTCTAAGTGATACTTTAAAGGCCTTCCTTACCTCAAAACCCAGACAGATTCTAATTCTCTTACTTTTGCCGTTTATCACGTTTATCTGACCTCTCACCATCCTAGTCTGGGAAAACTGACCTGAACCTGCTCTAGCAGAAAGTGCAAAATCTTCACTGAGAAGGACCTTGTATCCTGTGACAGCAGCTCAGGAAAACAGTAGAGGTACGTCTTCTGACCAAATCAATGGTCAGCTGAAGTCAGGGGGAGCCAATGGTGTTCAAAAGTCTTGTGCATTCATATTAGGAAAAAAAAGTTTTGCCCTGTTTAGCATGCAGTCACTCCTTATTACATAGACAAACATCAACCTGTTACTCACTCCCTATTCAACCATTACTAAATTTCTAACTTGTTTGAAAATCATTCCGAAAAAGTCTTCCACTGACCTTAGTGCAGAGAGATTAACATTAAAGTGTTTGGGAGTATCAGTATTTCCCGCTCATGCCTGACTGTTTTGCCAGCTGATTTCAACAGGGTGTGAAAATTCCAGTGATTAGACAAGTGTAAGTCCCTGTTCTCACATGAAGTTCGTTTAAGGTCAAGGCATCCATCAGTGTAGCCATAGCAATAGCAATTTTATTGCAGCACACCAATTTCCAAAATGTTATTGTGAAAGTGAGTTACAAAGACTTGGACAATCAATTCTGATTACAATAGTTAAATGGTCATGACTCAAATTCTACAGATGGCAATTTTCATATGCATATTTGAATTAGGTGTTTATATTTACTGAGGAGAGAACACATTGTGCTTAGCATTGTAATACCAGCGCAGGTCATTCAGGATATAACTTGCCCTGCTATTCACACAAGCTCCGCTCCGCTCCTCTCCTCTCCTCCTTTTTAACCTACAGTCAAGTGGCATTCAAAAAAGTAAACTCCTGCTGCCTTTGGAGATCAAAGAAAATCAAGGAAATTACTTCCAATCTGATCCTGAGCAATCAAACATTTAGCTGCTCGATATTTCAAAAAGCAAACACGTCAGCACCAATTGGAATTGGCTTTTGCAAAGTAATTTTTTATCCTGCAGTCAAATAAAAGTACAATTAAATTTCCCTGTGAGTTGATTTTGGAGTAAAGCAGAAGAGAAAAAGAACAGAAGAGAATGACCCAAAGACATTTTAAAATACAGATTTGGTTATTATTTTAGGAAAAAAAAAGGCAAGTATAATTAATTCTTTTTTTTTTTTAATGGGAGAAGCAAGAAGGAAGAGCATAGAGTGAAATATCAGACTAAGCAAAATAAGTCTCCTTGTAACAGATGACACTGAAAGCTTTATCACCACATACCAAAATATACTGTCTAGTGGTCAGAGAACAAAATGTCACAGCTATTCCAGGGGCATTGTTTTGTCAATTCTAATAGGAAAACAAGCATCTGAAATACTCACTTCAGCAGAAAAAGTGCAGCATTCTCCACTCACAGTCCAAGATACTTTGGGGCCTAAACATACGCTACACCTATTGCTCATTTGGTCAAACAATCAAAGCATGCAGAAATCAAAACAGCAGGTTGTTTATTTTGTGCCATCTGCCACTATTATGACAAATTTGGACAATGTAATACATTACTGTTTGTGCAACAATAGCATGAAGGTGTTTAGTGGTAGCAATATTTTGTTGAGGAAGTGGGTTTATTTTGCAATTGTTCCAAGAGGATTCCAATTTGATTACGTAATTTCTTGAAGGAATGCTGTGTCAATTGAATGCTTGAAGTCCTAGTCACCTAGAAAATCTAATAATAAGAGAAGAACCCCCATACAGCAGCATGGCCGTTATGCCTCTGCAAAGCAAAAAAATGCCTGCAGTAAAACCTACCACACTGATTTAAGCACTGCTGTCAACATTTGCTTCTTTTAGGCCCTAAGGACCAATAGACTCTTACAGGGAAGCAAATCTAGGTCTTACAGACAGGCAAAGCTCCTAGTACTGATTATTCACAGTCAGGTCCCCAGGAACTCTTACCACATTTCATATTTTTCAATTTGAAAGAATGCACTACTTATCTTGAAACCTCCTTTTTCCCAGAAATGTAATCCATCAATAAAAATGTAACATCAGCACAAAAAACCCTGCAGAACTGATGCTTGCCTCTGATTTTCCCTTAAGTGTTCAATAAATTAATATATGACTATCCACTTCAAAAATCATTATCCAACAGTATTGTCCATAATCATAAAATAATATTATTCACTGATGTGAAACTAAGTTGGAAGCCTATATAACTAGCCATAGCTGTGACAGCCATCACTGTCACAGCCTCCTTTTCCTAATTGCACATGTATTTTTTGCTTCTGGATTAAGCAAATGACACAAAGGAACCAAGTTTGACAGTTACATTATTGTTAACAATAGTTAACCATTCATTTCTTCTAGCTGCTTTTTCCGCCTCCTTAAACTGTAAAATGAAAAGTAGTGCCTTAAAAGTTAATGTTATACTGAGGTGAGAGAAAAAAACCTGAAAGAGGTAGAAAATAAATATCACTGGCTCAGGAGAGACCTGAAAATTCGGAGACTTGGTTCAGAGACCTGCAAATGTTGACATAGTCCTATCTACGCTATTATGATGCATTACCTTTATTCCCCTTCCTTTATGATTAACATCCATATTTATAATATGTAAGAGCAACAAACCACGAAAAGATACTCAAACAGCAAAGAGGACAGAAAAGCACATATTTACCTTAACCGTTTCTCAAGTCTACAGATCTGGAACAGAACTTGAAAGAACATTATTGATATTTCTGACTCGTAGAGAAAAAACCACCCAACTAATTAAAAATTTACTACCTTTCACTTCATATTACAGCATGTAAAATTTCACTTCCCTACCTAATCTCTTCCTTAATTTCTCTTCACTACCTGTGACCATACTATAAAATATTCAAGAACCTCCCGTTATCTAATCATTCAAAACCAGATCAAAATCATGACTAAGCTGCAAAACAACTGGTAGCTCTGTAAAGACCAAAAATCTTGAGACTTTGTTTCCTACAGTTTTCTCTGATATTTCTTTACCAACAGCCCTGATCTTCCTTCCAACCCTTATGGTTTTTCTCCAGTAGTGAGGAGTGTGTGCTTGCTGAGTTTGGTGCCAAATGAATGGTGCCAATGATGGTTGAGCTCTGCCTGCTGTTCCTGCACTACACTCTTTCCATTTATTTTCATGAATCTTGAAAGAATGTAAATATCTTTGATAAATCCAACTTTGTTTCAAAATTGTTTGAATCTGACCAATTTTTGGAGGGGATGAAGGGAACTGACAAACAGGTGGCTTTGTTCTACCTTCTAGGTCTTTCAACACTGACTCGGACATAATGAAATGATGGAAAAGAACAGGTATTGGCTTTTTTGCTCATCTTTTCTTGGTTTCCTAGTTTGTTACAGTGCTCAAAGTACCTAGGCTGGCACATACTCTAAGATACTTTTCCTACCATTACTTGAAGGGGTGAAGTAATTAATTTCATTTGTCCAGACTTTTAATTCAAAATTAAACATTCTATTTCAAAAATGTATTTATGAGCAGCACCACGACCATAACTGCATGCAGATAGAAAAGGAACACAGTCCAATTGCATTATGTATATATATTTATATATATAAATCCATTTCAGATTGGATATTAGGAAGAACTTTTTCACAGAAAGAGTAGTGAGGCATTAGAACAGGCTCCCCAGAGAGGTGGTTGAGTCGTTGTCCCTGGAGATCTTCAAAAAACGCATAGATGCGGTGCTCCAGTACATGGTCTAGCAGGCATGGTGGTGTTAGATTGACGGTTGGACTTGATGATCTCAGAGGTCCTTTCCAACCTTAGTGATTCTATGATTCTATGTGCATGAAAACCAACCAAAAAATCCACCAGCTTGCATGAGTGTTCTGTTAGTGTTTTTAGGTTTCAAAATACCCACATAGTACTATGTTTTCAGGTGTTCTTGACGTATTTGATATATTCAAAGAATGTATTTTAGAGAAGAAAGTCTCAAGAGTAGTACTACTTGAAGAACTGTTACCAGACATAGACCATATATTTAAACTACACAGGAAGCAGGACAACACCAACAAAAAATTATCAAAAGAAAGATAGGACAAATATGTCTCTATTTAATCTCTCCCTAAACTGGAAAATCTGAGAAACAAAGCATCACATTTTCAAGCACATAAAATTAGGCATACTTAATCCCATCCAAGCAGTCACCCTAATCTTGTATATTTCAGTAGCAATTGGACTGATTTCCTACCCATTCCATAAATTCAAATGCATATTCACATCTACCAAAAAAAAGAAAAAGCAAAACACATCCCCCCCCAAAAAAAACCAAAAACAAAACACCAAACCACCAAACAGGAAAGCAAAGGGATTCTGTGAAGATGATCAAAATAAATTGAGAAGTTGAATTGAATTATATTGACGCATCAACTTCAGCCAGTGCCAAATCCTTCTCAGCAGAATGATTTATCTTTGAAGATCTTACTGTGTTATAGTTTCTTACTCTTCATAAGAAAAGTCTGCAGTTTTATGAACAATAAATATTTTCCATACCATGAACAGATGCATTTAAATGCAAGGTTTTTTATTATGAACGCTAAAGAAAACCATTAACAGCCTTTCTTGAAGGCATAGACGTACATACATGACCTCAAAGACCACTAGTGTTTTCTGTATTAACAAGGCCTACAAGAAAAGCAAATCAAGCTTAAGAAGACAGTAACTATACTTACATCAGATACAGACTGTAGTTTGAAGCCGAATCAAAAACATATTCACATTTGAATTTGATCATAGTGAAGTCACAAGACCGTCGGTCAAAGCTGCAGAACTATTTTCAGATTTCAAGAGCTTCCTTTTGATTACTGTCACCTTGAAGTGAAATGATATAAAAACATTTTGGTTTTTCTGGTGGTTTTGGCAATTGAGTTAGTAATAAAGAAATAAACACCTTATATATAAAAGTACCATCAACAAATACAAGGAATCTAATGAGATCTTCAAGTTTAATATTTACCCATAAAAAGTTCAGTTTTCCCATAAATCAAATGTATCTGCTGAAATAGCAGCACACAAGTACCATTTCAGTTTACAAATACAACTATTGCATAATAAGCTCACTTCAAGGAAAAAAAACCCAACACAACAAACCAAAAAACCAAAAAAAACCCAAAACAACAAAAAAAAAACACCCAACCTCCCCAACAACTGGTCTGAGTCAAATTTGAGTTGAAATTATTTGTACCTCAGGATAACAAAGACGACAGCAAAATATTTCATTCAGACTTTCCAAATCTCACTGCTCTAAATTGCTCCAGCTTAACCACATTTTAAACACAATAAAACTCAGCAACTATAATCTAAATCATACACTTACTAGTCTTTTTCCCATAAGCCTTGAAGCCTAAAAGTTACCATGGAAACAAATTCTACATTTCCACAAGTTGGAAGAGCCAGTTAAACAAAACTAAAAAAACCCTATTAACTCATTGCTAACAATGCCTTATTCAAGCTGTAAAGATGGCAATGGCTAACCAGCTTGTAAGCAGTCAGGAATAATGAGAATTACACTCTCATTCATTAATTAATTAATCAATCAGGGATCCAAAGCAGCATGGTTCTCATAAGACCTTCTTTTAAAAAAAAAAGGAAAAAAAATCAGACTTTCTTCCAAAGAAGCATTTTATAGTGTATTTACAACATGCCATTATAACTGCTAATGTGTGATAAGAGTGTCACTAAACCACAAATTATCCTGTAACCTAAGTGGAGGTGGAACTCCTGGCTGAAGCTTCAGATTCAAGCAACATATACTCAAAGCATTGCCTACATCAGAGAATTACAGAGACTGAATCTCTCAGAGCTTTGGTTTCCTATCTATAAAATGGGGATGACAATGCTTATAATAGCAGATAATGCTTAGGAAAGATGCTGCTTATATTTATCTGCATGGTTACCTGATCATGCAACATCATGCAACTGCTGTATTGTGCTCTATTTATATTCCATGATGTTTATCTGTGACCTTGAGCAACACAAAGAAGCTGTAACTCCCGAGGTCATCTCTTATGTTCATAGAGGTGAATAGATGCATCTCCTGATATCTATTTTATACCCAGGTCTGATACATTTCAGATTATACACGGCCTAAAAGCATATGGAAACTCAAAACACAAGGGCTAGAAGCCAAGAACATGCAGAAACTGGGGATCAGCTATCCCTGTTTGACCTGAGTCCATGGGATTTCTACTACTGGATGAATTAGGACTGGAATTTTTGTTACTCCAGAGGTTCTTTTCTTATCCATAGGACATAAAAATAATCAGAAATTGTTCTCATATGGGAATCTGCTTGCAAAGTCTCCTGCTTCTGGGTGATATTACTCTCAAAATATCTAAGGTTGCAAGGCATCATCCTCATGTTCAGTTTGACATCTAATTTATCCTCCAAGTCATACAACCGTAAAATGCTTTGGGTTGGAAGAGATGTCAAAGTTCATCTACTTCCAACTCTTCTGCCGTGGACAGGGAAACCCTACCCTCCACCAGACCAGGTTGCCCCAAGCCCCATCCAACCTGGCATTGAACATTTCCAGGGAGGGGATATCTACAACTTATCTGGACAACCTGTTCCAGTGCCTCACCACTCTCAGGGAGAAGAATTTTTTTCTTATATCTAATCTAAATCTCCTTTCCTTCCGTTTAAGGTCATTGCCCTTTGTCCTATCCCTACATGCCTTCGTAAACAGTTCCTCTTTGTTGGCATGCAGTACAGCTGATCTTGGAGGAGGTGATCCTTGAATACTAACAAGCTTTCTTGGGCCCCTCTTCCCTCCAGGGCTTTGTCTCATGGAACTATACCAAGCAGGGCCCTGGAGAGGCCAAAGTCTGCTCTCCTGAGGTCCAGGGTGGTAAGCTTGCTGTCTGTCCTCCTTGCTGCCCTGAGGATCTTGAATTCCATCATTTCATGGTCACTGCAGTCAGTGCTGCCCTTGAGCTTCACTTTCCCCAGCAGTAGCTCCTTGTTGGTGAGAAAAAGGTCCAGCATAGCACCTGTCCTCACTGGTTCCTCTGTCACTTGGAGGAGGACGTTATTATTAATGCATTTCAGGAACTTCCTGGATTGCTTGTGCCCTGCTGTGTTGTCCCTCCAACAAATAGCGGGATGGTCGAAGTCCCTCATGAGGATCAGGGATTGTGAATGCGAGACTGCTCCCATCTCTTTACAGAGGGCCTCATCTGCTCAATCTTCCTAGTTGGGTGGCCTGTATCAGACAATATAGTGCCCCAATATAGTGCCCCTGGTCCCTGCCTTCCCTTTAATCCTGACTCATAAGCTCTCACTCAGCTCCTCATCCATCCCCAGATGGAGCTTCATGCACTTCAACTGGTCATTGAGGTAGAGGGTGACACGGTCTCCTCATTTCCCCTACCTGTCCAGAATCACAGAACGGTAGGGGTTGGAAGGAACCTCAGGAGATCATCTAGTCCAACTCTCCTGCCAAAGCCGGATCACCTAGAGCAGGTTGCATAGGATTGCACCTAGGTGGGTTTTGAATATCTCCAGAGAAGGAGACTCCACAGTCTCTCTGGGCAGCCTGTTCTAGTGCTTGGTCAGCCTCAGAGTGAAGAAGTTTCTCCTCATATTCAGGCAGAACTTCCTGTGTTCCAGTTTGTGCCCATTGCCCCTTGTCCTGTCACTGGGCACCACTGAAAAGAATCCGGCCCCATCCTCTAGACATCCACCCTTTAGATATCTATATGCATTGATAAGATGCCCTCTCAGTCCTCTCTTCTCCAGGCTAAACAGACTCAATTCTTTCAGCCTTTCCTCACTCACAAGATGCTCCTGTGCCCTAGTCATACTTGTATCCTACCACTAAACTCTCTCCAGTAGTTCCCTGTTTTTCTTGAACTGGGGAGCCCAGAACTGGACACAATGTCCTTCCTACAGAGCCTGTGTCCTTCCATTCCAGCACTCCAGTCATAGGAGCCATCCCACCACGTCTCTGTGATGCCAATAAGGTCATAGCCTGGCAGGCATGCGCACGTCTCCAACTCCTCTTGTTTATTCCCCATGCTACGTGCCTTTGCAAGAAGGCATTTCAGCTGGGCCCCCGATGAAGCTGACTGACTGGCTGGAGTGGCTGGAATTCCTTTGGGCTACTTCACCAGTGTTTCTCTGTTGGCTCCTGTTACCTCAGGAGCCCCTGGATCATCTCTGCTAGACTTCAAGTGTGCTGCAGTGTGTCCAGGGTGTCTCTGAGCAAGAGGCTGAGGGCTCGCACTAGCAGCCTGTCCCTCCAACCTTGGCATGCCATCCCACAACTTGTTGCACGCAAACGTGGTATTATCCGCCTCCCCCTTTGAGCCTAGTTTAAGGCTCTGTCAACAAGCCACGCTAGCTCCTGGGCAAAGACCCTTTGAGAAAGGTGAATCCCATCTGACACCTGAAGCCTGGTGCTGTGTAGACAGCTTTTTTATCAAAAACCCCAAAATCTTCATCATTCATTTTAGCTTTGTTTAATCACTATATTGATCTCAAACATTGTGCCTTCTGAGAATGCCGATGAATGTGACAGTCCTGATAATGGCTTATGTCATGCGAAACACTGTCAATTACAAGCCACTTTCAGAGCACTAATGACACTGAAGTACATCAGATAGTAACAGTTCTTAACCTGAACCAGGTTTGAAAACAGTGTAGAACAGTTGTATTCAGGTTTCTCGTCTTTTTAAAGTAGATATTTCTAAGAGATCTTTGAAAGGCAGCAAGCCATTCATCAAAGGTTTTGAACTTGTACAATAGAGAGACATATAAACTGAAAAAGTTGACTAGGAGTCAACAGATCTTTGGAATGCATTACAGCCCTATCCTGACTGCATCAGAAAAAATATATGGAAAAAAAGCGTGCCATCTCGTTTCTGCTTCTTTCTTTTTTTTTTTTTTGCTATTCTTAAATTCTCATAGTTTAAAAAGTTTCTTACAAAACAAGTGCTTTCTTCAGCCTCAGTTATAAAAAAGTAAAGCTACAAAAAAGACAGAAAATATCCATGAATCTGTACATTTCTTTACTTAAAATAAAATGTAATAAATATTACAGGGATTGAATTTGTTTACTTTAAATTGTGTATTTGAGGCAGACTAACTTTTCCCTGATAAATACGGCTACAATGGGACATTTTAAATCCTCAGTATTATTCCTCCACGTTGTTTCAGTGCAAACAGTAAATTTATTTCTAGAAATTCAAACTACTCCTGTAAGTGGCAGTTAGTAAAATCAAACCTATGGTCAAAACAGTTTTATCCTTCTTTTGTCCTAAAAAAAACCCCTTTCCCCTGATGAAAACCAAGTAGGTATATGCTTTTTTTTGCTATAAAATGCACATTTGTGAAAGTCCTATATGCTCTTTTTGGCTTTGTGAAGAGCAACTATAATCACAAATTTCACCAAATTTCCTAGCAGTGTCTGCACAGGATAAACATTCACTGTTTTTACTTAGAGGTATGTTTCAACATTTTCCGATGAGAAAAATCATGTGTTCATGCGTCTTTAACATATTCTCCTAGCTTCAGATTAGCTACTACCTTTGGTCATTGAAGAAAAGCTGATGACAGAGTTTATAAGTAAAAGTCTTTTAGCATAATAAAAAAGTAATAGATAGTAAAGAAAAGAGGTGAGAGACAGCAAGAGAGAACTGCGTGTTTTTCAAGAGATACAGCATAGAGGGTACTCATTAACCAATACCGTCTAAGCCAGAATGGTCCAAGGGTGTTACACATCAGTCAAGGCTTTATGGAGCAAAATAACTTCCCTTCTTTCTCTGCTGGAAAAGTATACAGTAATCATCATTAAAAAAAATAAAATCAGTCTCTCATTCAATCATCTTTGTTCTATAAATCTTTAAAGCACCTCTGTATTGCTCTTCTCAAGTCCGTTGTCCTGATACAGTTTGATCACCTGTAACCCTGCTCTCCCTCTTAGACTGGAGACTCAACATTTATTTTTTCCTACATCTTCTGTCAAACAGAAAAGAAATAGGAAAATTTCAATGATCTTTGTTTTCATAAAGTGACTACTGTGCAACTCTGAAACTGTTTTTTTCACACAGCAACAGGGTGTACACACCTATTGACCCAATGTTAAAAGACATAAGCTTTAGCTATTCAAGTCATTCGTATTGTGCCCCACTATCTGCCGTGACAATTGAAGTACTGTCTAGCAATCAGTACATGTCTACAATGCTATTTTTGTCAGTTTAGAACAATCATCTACAGTCAACATAGCTTTTGATTTTCTAGCAAACAAATCTTTGCCATTCATTCCTGAAGCTTTCTCAAACTGTTTTTCATATACATTATCATCACCAGTCTGCAACTTTATGATGTTTTGTGAGACTTTGCTTCATCTTTGCTTCAAACTCACTTACTTTCCCAGTAGGAATCATGTCTCCACTAAGATCAACATGTTAGTTTTATCACAAATTTTATCAAAAAACACTTCACAGTTATTTCAAATAGACAGTTACAAGACATACTCTGATACACAAGGAGTTTCCATTTAGGACACTATAATCATTAGTTCACTGCTATCCTTGAACACTTTCTACAAATAATTCTTCTTTAATGTAAGGGAAATAGAAAACCACCTCACTCCTAAACAACACACATTTTATCTTTAATAAAAAGTTGCTGAATAGTTTGTTTCTTATTAATATATTAACTTGGACTGAAAGCATGATATTTTCCGTTGTGTTCTTTTCATTTCACAAGTATTATCCACGCTGACCCTGTCTGCAAATTGTAGATCCTTCCTTACTGAATTCACTAACACTCTCCTAACTCATACTCCTAGAAATCTGTAGTACACTAACCCGGACAGTGGTGTGTTGCCTTGTTTCCTTAGTTCAAGGCTTGCTTCATTAGGTACTGTAACATGAAAAATTCCTACGAATTTTTAAGTTTAAACCAAGATGTTCTAACAGCTTGCATATGTAAAATATTGTACATATGCCAAAAAATTCTCATCTGTTAAGAATGGGAAAACTTTTTGAGGAATTCATGGATTTCGTGCGTTGTGACACTTTGCCCTCTCTCAAATGTTCGGACATGAGAGATACTTTTTGTGGACTCATGTACAGTCTGAAAACCCATTCACTTAAGCGAGCTGTTGCAGATTTCCATCTTCCGAAACCCGCCTTTTCAGCCAGGCTGATTTTAAACAACTAACTTCCAGCCACATCCCTATTTTCACTAGATACAAATTACTTCCACCAACATGTGGGAAACGCCATAGACTGTAACATCTTCCAATCTCTCAGAAACCAAACAACAACTAAAGAGGACATTAGCATCAAGCAACAGTTTCACAGGCAATGAGAGGCTGAGACACCACATCTCTGACAGCTTGCCCTTATTTAAGGAAGCATTAGCAATGCCTTCCAACAATACGCCCAAGACTATTCCCCTTCTTTTCTACAGCTATATAAAGGACGTAGATCCCATATTCACCTGGTTGTGCAGATCTTCTTAGCACATCTGAGACTGCCGGTCAGGACACAACTCAAAAACTCAGTCAGGGAAGGTTCCACGTTGACATGTTTCTACCTTCATATCATTAAATTGCTGTGGAAACTATTCTGTAATCATTAAAATTATATCTGTAAGGAAAATCGAAGAATCTACTCGCTACTATCAGAGTATCTGCTTTAAAATTAGATCCTTGCAGAAAGTCCTTCCACAATTTAGAACTTCTTTCCTTGGAAAAGCATCCATCAGACTTAGAACACATATATTTTAATCACCAATAGTATAATATAATTTGAGAAGAAATTAAACCAAAAATTCTATAGGGAAAAATCAGATTAACAAAATCTAACAAATATAAATATAACCCTACATTTATAGATTGAACTGACTTTTTTTTGTTGCTATCCTGAGAAATGTTTAACCAGTGCCAGATTATTATCTTTGCCTTATTATTAATCTTATCTGCACTGTTGTGTTCCCAGGCTACTACAAACATTGCATAAAGCCTTGACTATATGGTAAACAGGCTCTGTCTGGTTACCTAGGCACAACACAAACCATTTTCTATGAACCGAATACAAAATTAAACATCTAAAAATGCAAACCTTAGGGGAAAAGACAACTAAGGTTTTCTGTCAGAATATATTATTTATATTTAACATTCACATTCTCCTGTCAAATTTTCAAGCAATGAAAGGGAACAATATTTACTGTAATTTAATTTTAAATCTTATGCTAATTGTTAATGACCTTTGAACCTTGGAAGTAGTGCTACCATCCACATGGCAAATGTAATTATGGAATTTGATTTCCTATATGTTGTAAGCAATGAAACTGCTTTAATTGACACTGATATATATTTGTAATAACTTCTGTGTAAATTAAAAATCAATGCCAATTTTAACTCCCTGGATACTATTTTTATTGAACTGTTTATTTCTTTAGAATTGGAGATATGCAGAAGCAAACATTTTGCAGAATGTACAATATGTGTTTTAAATCCCAGTGTAAATGCATGCCATGTATGTTTAAAGCTTGTGTATCTCACACTTATGCACCCACACATAAAGACAAATCCCATCAGATCTAGGCTGCCTTCAGGAGATTTTGCTTCCAGCTGATTTTTCATTGATTGTCAAGCATGCTTCACAATGACTAAGCGGGACAGCACTGTATTATGCAGTATCAATGCTATGACGCACCGTAGATTGCCAAAACAGGGTTACAAAAGAAACTAAAAGTAGACTTTCTCACCTTACTTTTTTTCCACCCAGTTTTTATAGGGCAATCTAGATTTAGTGAACCTTTCAGCCCTGTTGGTCTGTTAAAGAAATATTTGGCAAACGTTGCTAATTTGTTTTTCTCTTATCATTTTTCTTTGTCCATGTACTCATCAATTAAATGTTGGAAAGCAAACTACAAATACAAATATTTAATCTAAAGTTATAATTTCATACCAAGGAGAGTGGTTTCATCTGGCATAAATAAAAATGTTTTGCCATCTGGAAACAGGTATTCTTTACAAATTCAGATAAATTTCAGACTAAGCTCTGAAACAGTCACAATAACTGCTGTGTGGAAGGTGATTTTTGTGGCTTCAGCCCTCAAAACCTGCGTGCTGAATTGCATAAAATATTTTTCTATTGTCACGCAAATCACAATAACTTATAAGTAAAAAGGATAGAAGTATATTTTGAAATGGTCTTTTATGTTTAAATGGTGTTAAACATATAAGCTAGGTACTAAATAAAGATGGATTGAAGAACAATGAAGAGAATAAGAACACTCACAGCTCAAAGGTCTTGCTCTCACACACTGCACAGGGCCACATCTGATCTCACAGTGGTTTATCCTGCTGTGACTGTATAGACTTCATTAAGCTTCATCCTTTATATAAACACAAATGAATATATAAATAGAAACCAAAGAGTTGCACAGATTTTACCCTAGAAAAAGGGTGGGGGGAATCTTAATCAGAAAGCACTCAGCTACAGCTACAGTTCTGTTTTCAAAAGCTGTTTGTTCACATTGTGCTTCTTAGCAGGAAAGCCAATTTACATCATAGATCTAAAGCAGCAAAAACAGTACAATATTATACAGTATTAGAGAAATTTTACCTTTCAACTAAATAGCATTTCTCACCTGTAATGGAAACTCGACATGATCTAAATTAGGCCTTTAAATTAAAAGCATTAAACCATACCAGCCCTTTACAATAATTTATTTTTGTTCCATGTCAAGTAGAGAAGCCTCTTCTTTCTTGGATCCTTTCCGAGCAGTACTAGTCAGCCATCAGGATCTACTTAGGACCTGCACTCCGCAGCAAGGACTGTTACCGCCCTTCTCACTCCAGGCTCTTTTCAGCAAACTGTCTTTGGGGAGAAGAGAAAATAAAAAAAAAACCCAAACCACCAGACAATTTCACAACACAATTGATTTCTGTTAGCTTGCAAAAAGCAGCACATTTTTTGTCATCATTATTGCAAGTAACTTCTCACGAAGTAAAAGAATGAGAAGGAAAATTAGATCTGAGTTAGATTTTGTGAATGCCACAGAGGCCAAGCACAACCCAACACACCTGTAGTTATATTTTGCTCAGCAAACAAACCTTCGACTTGTAATTCACTCCTGATGTAGCCTAAAAGCACTTTATTACATTAAAGCTTATTGATGCCTGTAAGGCCCTTTTACCTACAGCTATTTCAAACGCAGTGAAATAATGCAACACTAATCTCTAAGACTTTTATTCCATAATAGATGTTTTTCTCACTAAATCAATTCAAAGGCTAATTGGGGTGGAAGGTGACTATCTCTCGCGGTTATAACTACATTTGCATTGCTATCAATCTTTCGCACGGCCGATGTTTAACGAGGCTGCACGAGCGCGCAGCCAGCCCCCCCACAGGAGCACTCGGATCAAACGCGTAGTCAATGCTGCCATCCAGTGGCCAGGCCGGCAGTTGCAGCGCTCGCCACGTCCCGCCCCGGGCTCCTCCCGGCGAGAGGAGGCGCAGGCGAACGGGGTGGCAGGTACGCAGGCGTCTGTTGCTCGGCACCGTACTCGGTCTGTGGGTTCCAACGCCCGAGAAGAGCTTCCCTCTGCTGGGCGCCTGAAGCTAACCCGTTACCACCGACCGCAGTCAGGGGCGTAAAAAAAAAAGCAGCAAACACCCCATGACTATTTTGACCAGACAAGCCTTGCCTCAAGGTCTAGACAAATCAGAAAAGGTTATCAGTCCATTCAGCCCGTCTTGGACCGTAGTCTACATCCATACATTCTAAGTCACTTAACACATCTATAAGCACATTCATCCTACTGTCCAGTGAAGAGTTTCTTGTTTGGTTCTGAAGTAAAAGCTTGCTCTCACACACAATCCAGTAAAAAAGGCAAACACGTTGTAGCTGTATCGGGCACACAACTAAAGGTGCTATCTGTACTGCAGAAGCTGTTGCAGGTGTGAGAGAGAGACAAGGACCCTCGACGCTCACATGCTGCAAAAGATTTACAGGCAAGGTTGTTCACAATATTCCTGTGAGCTAGGTAGAACAGGATATCCAGAATACAGACGTTCAGTTTACCTTCTCCAAAAACCCTAACTTTGAAACAGGTGATACGGCTCTCCTTAGACAATACACTTCCATAACATTTTTGTGCTGAAGCATGTTTAAAAACATTTTGCAGCTTTTGCCTGAAGAGAAACATAGAGATACGGGAAGAAAGCAGCTGTTTTTCTACCAGAGAAGTTATCTGGGGAAAGAGCTGTTTTGCTTACCTGGTTTGCCTGTGAAACAGTCAGGCTATCTAGGAGAGCGCAGTGACCCTTTCCTGCATGCATCATTTCTGCATGGACAGCTTGCTATGAAGTGTATCTTCCTCTTGAAGGAAGGGTGATCCAAGCCAATTATTTTCCCTACACCTGCAACTTTTACCCATCGCCAGCCAGTTACAAGCACTATCCATGGAAGGATCATACACAGTGAATGGCAAATATATAATATGCAAGCAGCCAATACTATCTTTGTGAAGTTACAGTATTATAGCTGCTTTCTAGAGTTTCACAACCAGAAACTCAAAGTAGCCAGTTGCTGATATGATAGAAGGCTGGGTATACTGCAGCCAGCCATTATGATTCCAGAATTTTGCTTTCATGTGCGTAATGTTGCAGTAAACAGTTCATAAACCCTAAGTTATGATGTTAAGGCAGCAGGCAAGAAACTTGTATTCTGTCCATTAGTACTGAGCATTTGTACATACAGTGTCAGAAGACAGTATTTCCTCTGTAAACATTAAAGCTGCAGCATGGTACTTCACTTTGCAAGTAAAGACAAGGCTTTGTGTCAATGAACATGCAGGCTGGAATGAGTAGTGAAATAGAAGTTCGAAGCCTGAGGGAAAATAACGTCATGAAGACAGACAAAATGCACAAAATTAAGTCAGAATCAGTTACAGACACATATGCATAATGGTAGTTAATACCACTTTCTCTAACTACAGTGTAAACTTAGACCCTTGTTTTAAAGGAATTAGGGCATATACTTGTCAGATGGTCAGAAAAAAATATGTTTAAAAAGCTTCCTCAAGTCTTCAGCCAAGAATTCACATTACAAAAAAAAAAGGAGTCCAGAACAAAAGTTCAATTTAGGAGGCCCGTGGCTAAATAGAGAATGAACATTACAAACTAAAACAAACTCCCCTCAAATGTGGTGCACATGATCCAGCATTTTATTGCTCCTTTCATGTGTTCCAAGATCACAGCTGGTGTCACATGGATATTTTTAATTTCTGACTCAAGTACTTTCAAACAGAAATGTATATAATTAGAAGATAAGTGAACAGATTACATCTCCTTACTTATTAGTTGCTCAGAAATTGAGACCTTCAATGTTTATTGAAAGTTCCAAAACATAACCAGTTTAGGACAAATCTAACTGGTGTGCACCATGTAAGCAGATGTGAAAAATGAGAAACCAAGTAGAGATAAAGCATGCAAGATGTCAAATAGGCATTCCAAATAGAAAAATTTAGGAATTGTCCATTTCAGGTTATTTTCCTTGACACTGTGTAATACTGCAATGCCTTAACCACAACAATTAAAAAAAAATAAAATTAAATTTAAACAAAAAAAAAAAACAAAAAAAAAAAAAACCCAA
>VWZZ01005470.1:80573-98906 GCA_013399095.1 Psophia crepitans
TGGTTAGTGGGGGGGGGGGGGGTCGGTTGGACTAGATGATCCTTGAGGTCTCTTCCAACCTTAATTATTCTATTCTATTCTATTCTATTCTATTCTATTCTATTCTATTCTATTCTATTCTATTCTATTCTATATTAGGGCTAGTTAATGTGTCAGTGCAACCAAGACTACCACCAGAACCTACCAATTCAACTGATGTTGCAGCTGTTTCTGAATTTCCTTACCAACACCATGCCACAGCAACAGAGGGGAGAGCTGTGAAATCAGGCTCTAGCACTGTGACCAGTCACTGCTAACGTTGCTCAGCGACAGTCTAAGGCAAGCTTCTAAAATCCTAGTAAGATCAGCACATGAGTGTACCTTAGAGCTTTCACCGTTACTGTGCAGGAACTGAACCTGTGATAACCTGAGTTGGATGTTTCACAGGGAACAAAACTATCCGGGTCAAGTGGTAGCATCTTGTATTCTGAGTACCAGCCTCTGAGTTCTACAATTATGGCACAGAATTACCAGTTCTTTCACACATTAGGGATAATGCACATTTTCAGAAGTGCAAATAAGAAGGATTCTGTTTTAGTTAAGCACCTGGGAAGGTTAACAGCAAGATTTTCTAAGCATCTAGTGTCTAAAAGAGGTAAGTGACAGTTAACCCAGTGTAGAATATGAAAGATGGTGTCAAAGATGCTCTGGATTCATGTAGATGTTTGACTTCAGAACACAATTAGACAACTTAAAGGAAATAAAAATAAAATTCACAGAGGCTATTAAACTCATGCATACTGCTTGTGAGTGAGAAAGTTCCCGAACTGTGGTATGCTGGAAGAGGTGACTACTGGGGGAAGTATTACTATAAGCTTTCATTTTCTCATATTTTCTTAGGTATCTGATAGTTGATCACTGGTGCTGACAGACTATTCTGCTAAATATACATTAAGTCTGCTGCAACATAGCTGTTCTTGAAGTGTGACTTCCAAACACTTATCTGTTTTCACTCTTAATTTGAATTAAGCATGGTTGGGAAAATTACATTTGAAAAAAGTCACAAAAATTCATTAGAAATTTCCTTGTAATCACCTGTCTATGCTAAGACTGCTTGTTGTTTCTGATAAGCCACCTGAGTTTAAACACAGTTCACTAAAATCTTCGCAGCTGTTGGTTAGACAGCCTTGTATCTTCACCTGAAACACTGGCTAGAGGCGAGCCGCCGAGTCTCCATGCAGACTGATTTTGTGCCTTTGGCCCTGCGCTTCCTGTCATAGGTGATGATGGCTCACTGCTACACTGCTCTTACATTCGTGTGCTTGCTGAAGGTAAGGTGCAAACAAGCACAGCATCAGTGATGATCAAAACCAAAATTTTACTTGTGCTAATATGGAATGTTTGAATTTAAATCTCTAAAACACTTCAGCAACCACAAAGTTAAGTGAGTGAGTATTTTAAAGTTAAAAATTGAGTGGGTATTTTCCTATGCTTTTGTTCTATTTTGTTTTGACCTAAGAGCAGCATTCATGTTTAAAAAGAAATGCAGCTTTTGTTGCATGGGGAGACCATCCACATGGAAGCAGATGCAGTTTTTTTGCTATATCAGCCCCTAACATGTATCTTATTTTATCCAGCAGAAATGCCCTAGTTTTGTTGTACTATGTTACCATCTATTAAAACAAAATTGGAATCTTTTCAGTCCAACAGCTTTCCTTAAAAGACTCTTATAGGCAGGTTTGACCTTTACATTACGAATTTCATTTCATTGTAAGCGCTTACATTTATATTACTGGTTAACATGAACTCTCACTGAAATGTGACCTGACAATCTCTATCTATATTTATTCATGCTAAGCTTTCTGCTTAACAACCGTCAGGCTGAAAGTGTAGTACAGTAACTGTAGAAATAATATTTCCTGCTATTTCAGACAATGAAGGTCACACTAGTTTCACATAAAAGGAAATGTAATTTTTCATGTTTTTTCAATTGTGGCATACATTTTAAATTCCTTGTTACAATCACCTGTAATAGCATTTGCCAAAATTGCTTTTTTCCCCACCCTACTTTCCTCTCTTTTAAGTCAGACCTACAGTTTATCATTAGCTCTTCCCCGCCTACAGGATAAAAATACCAAATGCACAGATTCAAAACCTACTGAGAAATACAGCCCCTCCAAAAATAACCTAAACCAAAACAAATAGGCTCAGGGCTATATGTGCCTGAGTTTTATTCACACATTCTTACGCCATTGGTAAAATAATTTTACCTTTCTGAAGTATGCATTCAAAGAAAGGATCCCGAAAAGATCTATAAGATGTTAAGCTTCATGTTCTTACTAAACCAGATCAATAAGAATAACTGCGTAAGTCTGGTTCCATGATGAAAGATGTGGTAGATTTCTAATTCAGTTTTATCTGGACACTAGCATCTCAGTTCCTAGCTGGTCATCTGTGCATACCAACTATAGCTAACACTGTGTCAGTTTCTGCATTACACATTGGTACTTTAGACTTCAAAAGTTATTGGAAGGCTCAGAACAATAGATATTTAATATCATGAAGCAACTGATTTTTTTTGAGTACATTTGTCTAGTTAAAAACATCAGTTGCTTTTTCTTTAAGCAGATACATGTAATTAGAAATATGCAGATATCATTATTTATGCTCTGTAAGTATACTTCCATGCTCACAGAAAATGTTCTATTGCATAATTTAAAACAATATAGTTCCAACAAGTCATAAAACATACAAATATTTATAAGATAGATCTTAAAAAATTAATTTAGAGTATTTTTGTAAACTAATTATATGAGACACCTGTTGAACATTCATAGGGTGTCAACATTTACAGCAATTTATGTCATGGTTTAGCCCCAGCTGGCAACTAAATCCCACCCAGCCACTTGCTCACTGTATCATGGTGGGATGGGGAGAGAAGCAGAAGATAAAAGCTGTGGGTCAAAATAAAGACAGTTTAATAGATAAAGCAAAAGCCACACATGCAAGCAAAGCAAGACAAGGAATTCATTCCCTACTTCCCATGGTGTTCAGCCATCTCCAGGAAATCAGGGCTCCATCACATGTAATGGTGAGTTGGGAAGACAAATGCCATCTCTCTGAACATCTCCACTTTCTTCTTGTTCCCCAACTTTAAATGCTGAGCACAGCACCATATGTTACGGAATATCCCTCTGGTCAGTTGGGGTCAGCTGTCCCAGCTGTGTCCCCTCTCAAGTCCTTGTGCATCCCCAGCCATCCTGCTGGTGGGGTGGTGTGAGAGGCAGAAAAGGCCTTGGCTCTGTGCAAGCACTGCTTAGCAACAACCAAAACATGTCTGTGTTACCAGTACTGTTTTCAGCACAAAACGCAGCCCCATACCAGCTCCTGTGAAGAAAATTAACTCTATCACAGCCAAAACCAGCATAGTTTAACCAGATCAGTAGTCAGGTTGGGGGGGCGGGTGCGGGTGTGTGTGTGGGGGTGGTGTTTTGGGTATTTTAAGCTACAAAATGGACCATTTTCTGAAGCACTTACTTCATTCCTGGTTAAAGTTCCAAATAAAGTATATTTTATTGGGAAATCACTAATTATTTTAGTTACAAAGCACATATATTAAGAACTTTCAAATGTCTGCTCTATGTGGCAGCATTGCAGCTCAGTTGAAATAAAGCATTTTAGCACCCATAGCAGGAATTCTGTAAAATTGTGTGCCTCTACAAGCAGTACAAAACATTTTGGACCAGGGCTCCTTCTCTCTCTCAACAGCTCCATACCAGTGATCTTAGACCGCACAGCTCCTGTCTCTGAACAGTCCTTAACTCCATACTCCTCCCTTCCCACAGGAAATTAATTCTGTCAGACTGGAAATTAACCTGCCATGCAGTTAGCTTGGGAAAGAGAGGGAAACGTGAGCATCTGGTGAGGGTGGTTGTACGAATGCTTACTGTCGAGCTCTTATACTCATGCAAGGATAGAGATCAGCTGAGGCAAATATTGTATTTGTGAAAATATGGAATTTTATAGAAACAGCCCCAACACTAACAGCAATCATATCAAAGCATATCAGCTGTATCCAGCTGAAATCCAGCAGCATCTATTTAATATACTGTAGTATCCTGACCAAAAAAAGACAGTGTAAGCAGATGGGGTCAGGTCAAAATAATAATACTATTATTTTGACAGGAGATATACAAATTGCCACTAGCTGCAGAACACCATTGCCCATTATTGCACTTACATGCATATCATAATTATGACAAATCAAAATCCAGGAAATACAGCTCACACTACTGAATGCATAGTACTTGTAGCCCATAATCAAGGTTTGAGCCGTCAGCTTTATTACTCTCAAAAGTTGCATCAAAAAATCTGCTAGCATACTAATTTCAGAACCCAATGCTAATATTGAATTACATATATCCAAGACAAGGATATTCATTGTTTTACACATAATTTGTAGACTTCAATATTGAGAAGCAGTATTATGGAATGGTGACTCTGTGCACTGGACAGGACTAGACAAACAGCCAGACAACAAGACAGTTTCGCTGACGCAGACATTCTTCTTGGCAAGGTTAAATTCTGCCTCATGGACCAAATTCAACACGGAAATTAGTGTAAGAACTCTTCTCTAGAATATGTCCCTCCAAAATTATTTGTCTCTGGAGGAATGCAGACCACTGCATTCTATATGCTGTCATCTGCATGGATGACCTGCTAGATAGCAACTCCGATGTGAAATCAAGTATCATTCTGAAGTAACTCTAATACGCTTTCTGGATTAAAAATGCAGTAGTTGCACATGACTCTTAGAACAACTTGCACATCAACTATTACAGCTGCAGGGATTATACTTGTTTAGTGTGCCAATAACTCATCCAAGTTCATTTATGACAGGCACGCCACAAATAAAATCTTTGCAGCCAAAAGCCTGAACAAAATTATCTTCACCAGAACACAAAATTATCTATCCATAGAAATGGTTGGCCTTTAATACTAGTCCTTCAAAATATGAATTGGCTTAATCTTCTGGATCATTCAAACGAACACTGGAAAACATCATGTTGTTTTTGAAAACTGCATATATAGGGATTGTAGTTTTTCTTCTTTTAATATCAGTCTCACAGACTTTTAACCTTCAGCCTCTTAATTTTCACCCTCATATTCCTTTACATACAGTATGCTTAACTCAAATAGTTTTATACAACAATCACACTCAATCTGAGTGCAGGGGTTTTTTTGCGTTGAAGCACCAAAAACTGTTTGTGTTATGTGTACACACATATATTAATTTTAAAAGGTCTTTGATCAGAAACTAAAAAAGTGTTTAGTGCATTCATCTCTAAAGCATGACCGCCATGTAGGAGAGGGATGAATTGCTTTCATGTATTACAGTCTATACTATAAAGTCGTGACTTTATAAGGTACTGGAATTATGAAATATAATTCAGATCTTAGAAATTACACACACTATGGCTATCAGTTTATCTGCTATGCAGACAAAGTAAAACTTTCAGATATACATTTTGTATGTTTACGATGAATAAAAATTTTAAACTATCAGATTTACTAAAATTATCTTAATCCACCATTAAACAGTCTCATCAGGTTAAAGTTAAGACTGTACTTTCAACTGTAATTTTGTGCAGTGCACGTAGGATGTGCAATGCAACACAGAGTACATGCATGTGGTGGGTTGACCCTGGCTGAAGTTCAGGTGCCCACCAAAGCCGCTCTGTCACTCCCCCTCCTTAACTGGACAGGGGAGAAAAGGTGTAACGAACGGCTTGTAGGTTGGGATAAGGACAGGGAAAGGCTGTTCACTGATTACTATGCCAGGCAAAACAGACCAGACGTAGAGAGGAATTCATCTGATTTATTACCAAGCAGAACTCAGAGCAGAGCAGAGAGAAATAAGACCAAATCTTAAAAAACCTTCCCCCACCCTTCCCTTCTTAACTTCACTCCCGATCTCTCCCTGCTTCCCCCCAGCAGCACAGGGGGATGCAGATGGGGGTTACGGTCAGTTGGTCGTACGTTGCTTCTGCCACTGCTTCTTCCTCAGGGGAGGACTCTTCTGCTCCAGCCTGGGTTCCCTATCATGGGAGACAGTCCTCCACCAACTTCTCCAACGTGAGTCCTTCCCACGGGCTGCAGTCCTTCACAAGTTGTTCCCATGGGTGCCTCCCACAGGTTACAGACCTTCAGGAGCAGACTGTTTCAACATGGGTCCCCAATGAGGTCACAAGTTCTGCCAGAAAACCTGCTCTGGCATGGGCTCCTCTCTCCATAGTGCCACAGGTCCTGCCAGGAGCCTGCTCCCGCGTGGGCTTTCCCAGGGGGTCACAGTTTCTTTCAGGAACATTCACCTGCTCCGGCGTGGGATCTTCCATGGGCTGCAGGTGGAATCCCTACACCCCATCATCCTTCTTCCATGGGCTGCAGGGGGACAGCCTGCCTCACCATGGTCTTCATCACGGGCTGCAGGGGAACGTCTGCTCTGGAGCCTGGAGCACTTCCTGCCCCTCTTTCTGCGCTGACCTTGGTGTCTGCAGAGTTTCTCCCATCTTCTCACTTCTCCCTCTGGCTCCAAAAGCTCTCACTTGGCTTTTCTTGTTTCCATTCTTAACTCTGTCACCCCAGAGCCGCTACCGCTGTCACTGATGGGCTCGGCCTTGGCCAGCAGCGAGTCCATCTTGGAGCCGGCTGGCATTGGCTCTGTCAGACACAGGGGAAGCTTCCAGCAGCTTCTTGCAGAAGCTGCCACCCCCATGCTTTCCCCACCCCCACCACTATCAAAACCTTGCCATGCAAACCCAAAACAATATGGTAAGTACTAATTCAAGAATACATCTTCCTCACAGAGACTCATCTCTTCTCCAGAATGCCATCTTGATTCAGATTAATCTATGGAGTCTAATTTTTTAAACTGGATTTTGTAAACACTATTCTTTGTAAAAATTGAGGAGTGCGTATCTCTGTTAGGGGAAAGAGTCTTCCAATTCTAGCAATCTTTGGAATTAGCCATTAATCTAAGCTTCTCTAATAATAGTCTAAAACAAGTCCATTGCACTTATTATTCAATCAATTATTCACTACTGCTTTCTAACAGGTCAAATGTGAAATAGGTCACTTTCATGCCGATTAAATTAATCTCATCTAAGCAATTGCTAACTGTGGGACTGACCAAGCTGATCAATGAGGTAAATCAGCAAAAGAAAGCAGAAATCACTGCTCATATTTTCTCTAAAAAAAGAGAAATATCTATTTTTCTTTAATACAGGCATAAAAAATTCAAAGTGACACTGAATTAGAATAACCACACATTTTAATAGCAAGTTTCTTAAGTTTTGTTAAAAAGTAGTAAAAAAATGTCCACATATCACTGCTGAATTTGCATTTTTGGTATTACCTTTTTTTGGCATGGTTTTAAGTCAAGTCAGATAAGCCTACTGTTGGTCTCCATTGAATTTGATTTAATTATCCACAGCTATAAAGTAAAATGTATTAATATCACTCAGAATTATTTGATTTAAAACACATTTTTTAAAACAGCGGTCCTCTGAGCAAACTAGACATTTATAGCAAGACTTGGTATCAACCACTGCATTTATCATTTTGGAAGCTCTAGCTCGTTGGTTCTTACACCTATTCACAAAACAAACCAACTGAGATCAATTACTTTGTATTGTCCCCATAACACATCAAATCTGCAAGCATTGACAGAAAAGCTCCACAGATTGAGTACCGTGTAGTTAAAATGAGACACAGTATGAATCCAGCCCCCATGACACTAAAGAAAAAGCTTTGCATTGCCCATCTGTACAATGAGTTTTACCCTGTGTTAATACATCTGCTAGAAAGGAACTATCTGGCATATTGACAGTCTCCTCAAAACTGGCAGCTGTTTTTCTAAAAAGCAGTTGGTAATTGCTTTGTAAAACAATATGGCTTTTAAAAAATCTGAAGTCTCACCTGTCATTTTGATGTCAGAAGAGTCTTTCTCAAAAGCTGTTGCAATTGTTTTAAAAGTTATACCATATATGCTTAGAAGGTGACCTAAAGTACCAAAGACACAGAAGATAAAAGCACAACACATAAAAGATATAGATAGCTCCTAAAAGAATAACTACAAGAAATAGGAAAACACAATATCTAAAATTAGTTTATCATGAACACCCCAGGAATGAAACTGGAATTCTCCAGACCTAGCTAACTGCTATTGCAAACTGGAAACAAAGAATCCCAGCAGCACAGACTCTGAACTACCATCAGCTGTGAAATAGAAGTTCGAACCCTAACTTTGAAAAGAACCAACTTTCATAGAACCATAGAATGTTTGGGTTGGAAAGGACCTTTAAAGAACATCTAGTCCAATCCCTCTGTCAAGGGGTGGAACATGTTTCACTAGACCAAGTTGCCCAAAGCCCCATCCAACCTGACTTTGAACACTCCAAAGACGGGGCACTCACAAGTTCCCTGGGCAACCTGGTCCAGCATTTCCACACGTTCATCATAAAAAATATTTTCCTTGTAACCGATCTAAGCGCACTCTTTCCGTTTAAAACCACTGTCCCTTTTCTGTCACTAGAGGCTCTGGTGAGAAGTCTCTCTCCACCTTTCTTACAAACCCACGTGATATAATGCAAGGCTGCAATAAAGTCTCCTTGGAGCCTTCTCTTCTCTAGACTGAACAACCACAACTCCCTCAGCCTGACTTCATAGCAGAGGTGTTCCAGCCCTCTGACCATCTTCTTGGCCCTCCTCTAAACCCACTCTATTAGGTCCATGCCTTTCTTGTACTGGGGACCTCAGACCTGGATGCAGTACTCCAGGTGGGGTCTCACAAAAGCGGAGTAGAGGGGGAGAATCACCTCCTTCAACCTGCTGTCCACTCTTCTTTTTATGCAGCCAAGGATGCAATTGGCTTTCTGGGCTGAAAGTGCACATTGCTGTCTCATGTCCAAATTCTTACCCACCAAGACCACAAGTCCTTTTCTGCAAGGCTGCTCTCTCTGGACATTTTCTTTAATCTCCCTTTTCTGACCCACCTACTTATAAAATTATCATTCTTTTGAAAGATGCCAGCCTTCTAAGTTTAATTCCCTGGAGACCTTAAACTTCTGGGTAGGCTAGCACAGTCACCAGTTACTTTGAGTGACCATCAGGGCTGCAGCCTAAGCCTGCTGTGAGGAGAGCAGGATCATCATCTGCTTCTGCCCAGATGAGCTCATTGAGGCACCAGATTCAAACTCTCCTGTCCCTCCAGGATGGCACAAAAGAGCAGCCTGAGATACCTAGTATTTATAAAGGATGAAAAGGATTTGTGTGCGCTAGCAGCCAACTGTGTCCTGGACTGCATCAAAAACAGCCTTTCCTCTTCCTCCCTGGCCTCCACTACAGCCAATGGGACAGCACTGCCTTGGCATTGCCTACGACATTTCAAGACAGTTGGATTTACTGATTGACTTTCAAGTCCAAACACCTGCAGCTCTGGAGATGGCAAGCAAGAATCACTATTCAGCATCTTCTACTTCTACTGCTGCAGCATGCCAGGACACAAGTGCCAGGTTGTGATGTCACTGCCAGGCACCACAGGCATCACGGTGACATTTGAGAACTTCCCCTCAGCACCTGCAGCCAGCTGATTCAGTTCATTCAGGTGCTTGCTGTCTGGTAGGACCAGGCCCAGCTGTCCAGGGAAACGCCTGCAGCTAGGCACTACTTGGTCTAACCCTGACAAGAGAGTTTGAAAGGGAGCCATGTCCAGGAGAAATATCATCTGCTTCTGCTCTGGACAATCTCATTGGGTCATCAGACTCCACTACTCCTGTACTTTCAGGATGGGAAAAAAGAGGACCTTGTGATGCTGATCTACCATCCCTCAAGGAAGAAATGCATTTCCAAACTTGCAGCAATAACCACAAAACCAACAGAATCTATCTCATTTCTCTGGAGGAGACCTCTGGTGAAGTTGATGACTTTGCATCCCTCACCTTTCCAAAGAAATTCTGGAAAATGCTTCAAAGCCACCAGTTCCAGTCCCTTCAGTCAGTTGATGACAGCATCTGTCTTTCCATTGACTAAGAACCATCAGAAATGACATACCAGCAAGAAGACAAGCTCACAACGTTTTTGAAACTGACACCATGAAAAGTTTCCTTCATGAGTTCAACCTATACCGATTCACCAAGCTGCAAGGTGGCTCCAAAACATCTGACTTGCTCGATGAATTTCTGACAGAAGCAGCAGCACCTTCTGCTCACAGCAAGGTTCATCACTTCCCCTGTATATGAACTGACTCTCAGAGTGATTCCGGCATGAGAGCTTCACCTTCCAGTAACATAAACCTTGATAATGGAGGAGAAGAGGAGGAGGGCAGAAAATAGTCTGAGATTTGGTTCTTTCCCAGGTAATTTCTCAGGTAAAAGCACAAGTTGTGGCCATTACTTAACAGAAACAGAACATAACGTTTGGATCAGCTGAAGATTTAGGTTTCTAATGCCCAGTAGAGCTTTTCAGGAGACACATTCGTCTTTTGCCATTGCAAGCCTCAGTTCTCCTGTCTTGGTGTTTTCCCGTCTCCAAAGGCTGGCAGCAAACTCTTCTTCTTTTGTGTGTTTTAGCTACTCTTCTGCTACAACCTCAACTTTGAGAGATGATCCCCACCTGCTCGATGGTGCAAGCGAAGAGTTGGATACAAGAGGAGAGCAACAGCCGCACTTTCACAGGCCTGCCTTTGAAGGAAACCACCCCACAAGAAGCCCAGATGTGCAGCCTGGGGGGCAGCCACTGCTGCCAAGACTCACCGCCCCTCCCTTTTACCACCACAGCGCAGCCAGGTTCTGCCTGGCCTCCAGCAGGCTGCTGCTCCTGCTCCTGCACCAGGCCACGTGCACCTCCCATGAACAACTGGACGCCTTGCCCACCAGGCCTGGGCTGCCTGCCTTGCCACCCCTGCAGCCAGGCACAGCAGCTCTGCAGGCCCCCGAGGATGCCCTGCCTTCCCTGGTTTCCCATGGTTGTCTGTGCTGGCAGCAAGCTCTGCTCTGGCCGTGCCAGGGACACCGCATGCCCAAATCCCAGCCACCCCTCACTGCCCGACTTGGCCCTGCAGCCCAAAGTCTGCTGGTGCAGGCAGTGGGCTGGAATCCCACTGCTCATTAAACCACGTCAAGTAGACGCACAAGGTACCCAAGCAGTAGAGTGTCAGGCATTTGGGAATAAATTGGTGGGATTTTTTTTTCCAGCTGTCTGGTCCTGTTTTTACAGCCAAATCTCAAGCTGTGTTTATATTCACCAGTCGAAACAGAAACAACTGATTCACAAACAGTTGCATGATTTCTCATAGCAATCAAGCTCAGATTCTAAGAAATCCCAGATCTTTCATCTAATCTGAGGGCTTTCCAAGGCTGCATAAAATCATATAGAAGCAGACCAAGGTGGGAACCTGAGTTCAAGTAAGATTCAGAAGCGGAAACACACAAAACATACCCAACAAAATCATTACTGTTAAAAATGCTAAGCCAGAGCTGGAGACGTTATTTGTACTGAACCAGGTATTGAAGATTCCTGGCCTTGTAATGTTCCTGCAGAGAGCACACAGATTGCGTCTCACTTCAGTTTTGTCAGCCCGTGGCCCCCAAAGTGGGGTGCACAAACCCCTGGAGTGAGCAACAATATTCCCTGGGGTATAGGAAGGAACTAGTACAACTTCTATTTATATTTACTTTATATCCAAAAAGACCAAGAAAGAAATTAAACTTTACTAATATTTAACACACAAACTTACACTGGTGTTCCCACCCACTTCATACATCAGAGCATCCCATGTCACGCATGGTACTGAGGTCTGCTGGGGAAGAGTGGGTGTCCCCAGCACAAAGGGGTTCAGAAAGGTGCCCTCCCCCATTTCCTCACTTACAGTGTATTGACACATTGTGCAGTTCAGATGTGCTTTCTTGAGTGGATTTAAGGGTTCTCTGGTCTCATTTTAACTAAAGTATGCCTCACAAAACGGACACGTACCTTAGAGAGCTTCCTGCGAAGAAGTTGCGGGTGGAAGATAAACCTGGTGGTGTAAGCAAACAGGTACACAGCAGAGCTGACACTTCCTCTGCTCATCACAGGAGAAGCTTTAGCCAAAGCCTACCCAAAGTCATGAGGCAAATGAATTACTTTTGCTGAATCAAAAGAACATGTTACATAAAAATGTTACTTTTAATCACAGTATACCATTTGACACTCTAGGTGCTGTAGGTTGCTTAACGATGTACTACACAAAGCTGATGCTCAACTCGGAGGCGGATTTAGCAGACACTGAAATTCCCTATACTGGTCACTGACACATAAGGCTCATTTCACCTGGAACACTTGGGTATTTCCAAGAAGACTATAACATTTACCTTTTATTTTCCCCAGAAATGTAACTGTTTTACAAAGCAGTATAACACAATCATATTATAGAATATGATTTTTAAATTTAAGAAAATAAATCTTTATTAGAGTAACATATTCATTTTGTCCTGCATGTAAGAAAATGTTTAGCTTTGCCTCAGTAAATTTAGATTGCTTAATCCAGCTGTGATTTCCGTCCATGCAGGTAGATTTATCAATCAAATCAGGGTAATTTACATACACTTAACTACCATGTAACTAATATTTCAGCTGTAAAGAACTTTGCCTCCAGTTCCTCTTGCTCACTGACAGAGGGTAGTAACGCTGAAAGCAGATCTGTAGGAGGGATTCTCAGGGCAACCCTACATGGCTGAACGCAGATAGTACCTTTCCAGCTCATGTGACAAACTGATTTACCCCTCAAAGATAAACTCACTGAAGTGGATGCACAAGTTCAGAACCTACATATCCACAAAACCCAAAATAAGGAGCTGGGGGAAGATGGGGAAACTGACAATCTGGTGAAGAAATGATATATAGATACAGGATTAGCGTCTAGTTATTTCCGTGCCTCTTTCTTAGATTTCAAGAAATTCTTACAAGCCCACTAGCAAACTGATGTCTTCCTACTTCTGATTGCATTTAGAGGTGGATCTAAGTGGTGAATCCAGAGGTTCTGAAACAACTATCATGTGTTTACAAAATGACACATAACCGTACCCTACAAAGAGCACCTGTCAGAGCTGCCAAGTCAAGCACTCAAATGCTAAAGCTAACACTGATTGCAAATTTTAATTTGGTTTCCATATATATGTAATTACATAACCACCTACCAAAATCTATTTCATGCATCTTCTCCAAAGGCAGGTGGTTATCCAATGGTGAAAATAGTCACCTAGAGAACTCATGCCTCCCTGACTGCAGAAACCAGAATATAGAATCATAGAATCATAGAATCACTAAGGTTGGAAAGGACCTCTAAGATCATCAAGTCCAACCGTCAACCTAACACCACCATGCCTACTGGACCATGTCCTGGAAGGCCTTTTCTCAGTTAAGAAAGCTCTGTATATATTCCAAGACCATATTTCACTGTAATACCCAGAACGCCTTTTCAGTAAAAGATTTGTTACATTTAGTATGTCACAGGTTTGCTCTCTACCTCAGTCTTATCCCCTACTCCCAGGAAAATGTTTCTTCCCATTTGCAGACAGCTTATTTCCATGGAAAGCTAAAGGGACAAAAGCATACCCAGTGCAGTAGAGGTTTGTTATGGATTTAGACTCCTCCCACATTTTTCGAGCAAACTGTGCAAGCTCTCTCTCACACATAAGTGGTTGAGTGCCACTTTTATTTTTAGAATTGTTGATGTTTCCTTACAGAACAGCAAGCAATTTGTTCGAGAAAATAACCATGATCTGAACTTTTGTTTAATATACTGTGCAAGTCAGCATAGAGAAACTAGGGTCAACGGGTCCATCACACCTACTGAAGCCAACAACATCAATGCTCACATTTTGTAAGAATTTAGGTAGCTGTAGCGCTGAAGAATTCATGCTATTTAGCCTACATTCCCCAAAACAAACTCTCTAGTTAATGCAAGAAATTACTAATAAAGAAAATACTAAATTAAGATGCAAGAAACATAAAACCCAGTTAGAAACCTGTAGAAGACCGCTACAAACTAAGTTTTGCCTCAACGTTGCCGTTGCACCACCCCCACTGCCTGACCTCGATGTCCCGTCTCTGAAGAAATCACCCTGGCAACTCGCGGGAAAGTACCGCGCTGCGCCCGCGCACGGGCCGCGCGCGAACCGGCCAGAGAGGGCTGCCTAAGCAGACGCCACGCGCGACACCACCTGCACGTACGCAGACGCGCTCTGCGCATGCGCAGACGCCTCTGTAAAAGGACCGCATGTGGCCCTCAGGGACTGGGCTTGTTTCGGGTGTCTGGTTTGGCTTCGTTTTGCTTGCTTGTTGTGTGCTGCTGCTTCTTCGAGCTGCCTTCCAGAACCCGTCCTCGTGGATACCTCAGCGCCTGCACAGAGACTAAACCAAGTGCACATCGCTGGATAAGTGGTTGTGGTATCTATCCTTCCTCATACTCCTTTCTCTACCTCTCTCTCTTTCTCTCCCCTTCCTTTCCTTGTCCTCCCACCACTTCCCCATCCGACCCCATTTCTTTTGTTCACCGAAGTAAAGTCCATAAGGCTGCACAGCATTTGACCTCGTTTGTGTCTTAATCTCATCCTTGGGATCGTATTGAAACCTCCCTGATATCGGATCGGGAAAAAAAAAACATGCCAGAGTTGTCGGCTAAACCAGCTGTGTGTTTATACTGTTAACCAAAGATGACTGTATCAAAACCAGAAGGACCACTTTGCAGCTATGCTGTGTCTCATCCAAGCTCGGCACCAGGAAGGCAGCTGTTCATCTGTGACTCTTCATGTCCCAGTAATATTCAGACATTTAAAAAACAGTATAAGAGTATGTTCCGAGCATCTGAGTTCATGATGGCTGATCACTCTATCTAGCTGTAGGTAAGCTCAAATATGATTAAGAGATTCCCATGATAGTATCCCTTACATAGCCTTCTTGCTTCTCACCACCACACGTGGTTGCCTTATAGTGTGTAGCTCATTCCTTTAGACCTTCATTACTTCCTTCAAACATAGCAGCAATAGATTACATTAGAATAGAATCATAGAACCACTTAGGTTGAAAAAGACTCTTAAAATCACTGAGTACAATCATAAACCTAACACTGCCAAGGTCACCACTAAACCATGTCCCTAAGCACTACATCTACACATCTTTCACATACCTCTAGGGATGGTGCCTCAAACATTTCGCTGGGCAGATGTTCCAATGCTTGATAACCTTTTTTGGTGCAGCCATTTTTCCAAATGTCCAGTCTAAATCTCTCTGGTATGCCTTGAGGCCATTTTCTCTTGACCTATTGTTTGTTCCTTGGGAGAAGAGCCCAACACCCACCTGGCTACAACCGCCTTTCAGGCAGTTGTAGAGAGCAATAAGGTCTCGCCTGAGACTCCTCTTTTCCAGAATAAACAACCCCAGCTCCCTCAGCCGCTCCTCATAGCACTTGTGTTCCAGGCCCTTCACCAGCTTCTTTGCTCTTCTCTGGACACGCTCCAGGGCCTCAATGTCTTTCTTGTAGTGAGGGGCCCAAAACTGGACACAGTACTTGAGGTGCGGCCTCACCAGGGCTGAGTACAGGGGGACAATCACCTCCCTGCTCCTGCTGGCCACACTGTTGCTGATACAAGCCAGGATGCTGTTGGCCTTCTTGGCCACCTGGGCACACTGCTGGTTCATGTTCAGCTGCCTGTCAACCAATATACTCAGGTCCTTCTCTGCCAGGCAGCTCTCCAGCCACTCTGCCCCAAGCCTGTAGAGTTGCCNTCTGAGGGTGCACTTGATCCCCTTGTCCAGAGCATTAATAAAGATATTTGTTGCGTAAAGGTATGAGTCTGATGTGTGGCTGAGGGAGGCCCTCCCATTGAGTCAGGAAGTTCAGAAAGTACTCCCTTGCTTTCTAAACTCCTTCTTAGGGAGGAAACTAGGCAGGGCTCGGTCCAGTTTTAGTCCCAAACTTGGTCAATGGTTTATGTCTAAAGGATAATGTGTGTAGTCACTTAACAGAGTCAATGTTTGCCTGTCAGAGCAACAATCACTGTGATGGTTTTCCAAAGTTGAAACAGAAAGTAAGTTTATTAAAGTGACAGATACAAAGACTTTGGAATTTTCATTGGTAAATGCCGTTACTGCAGTAGCGCTGATATATGGTGATAGTGCCAGCAAAACGCTATCCCGGATACTGTCACTGAAAGGTGAAGGCAGATGCTTACCAAGAAGGGGTCCCTGTCTTGGATGGAGGAGAAGGAGTACAGCCCAGCAACTACCTCTTCCGCATCTTCAATTCCTTCTCTTCCCCTGGGGGTACTTTCCTCGATATCCTTTACACTCCAACCTTAGTGTTCCCCTCCCTGTGGTGACATTTCACAGGACTTGGGTGGCCCTTCCTGGGGTGACATTTCACAGGATTTGGGTGGAGTGTCAAGTACTATAGTCATACATATTTAGCATGTAATTTGGCTCATCCTCATACATAGGGGTGTCAACTTTAATATCAATTTGACAGATAATTAAGCAAAAGGTCTCACTCTGGGCACCGTGGCCTTCAAGATTCTGTGTAGAACCCAAGGCAGCCACCAATCATCAATTCACTTACAAGGCTATCTCTACTTACAAAAAGCAGATTTAGAAGGGCACCTTTCCTAGTCAGCTCCCTTTGCTCTAGTATGTAAAAGTAACCTTCAGTGGGCTCCAGGACTTTGGCAGGCTTGAGCAGTAGGCCCATGCATCCCCAAGGATGGGTTCAACCTACTGCGCCTGACTCAGGGCAATTTCTAATATCAGTACAGACCGGGGAATAGATACTTTGTGAGCAGAGAAGGACATGGGGATCCAGGTGGATGAAAAATTGGACATGAGCTGGCAACACGTGCTTGAAGCCCAGAAAGGTGACGGTGCCAGAAAGCTAACCATATCCTGGGCTGCATAAAAAGAACTGTGACCAGCAGGTTGAGGGAGGTGATTCTGCCCCTCTACTCTGCTCTTGTGAGACCTCACTGTGTCAAACTCTGGGGTCCCCAGTAGAAGAAACATTTGGATCAGTGAGAGCAGGTCCAGAGGAGGGCCAGGAAGATGGTCAGAGGGCTGGAACACCTCCGCTATGAAGACAGGCTGAGAGAGTTGGGGTTGTTCAGCCTGGAGAAGAGAAGGCTCCAGGGGCAACTTCTAGTGGCCTTTCAATACTTAAATGGGGCTTGTACGAAAGGTGGAGAGAGATTTTTTTACCAAGACCTGTAGTGACAGGACAAGAGACAACAGTTTTAAACTGAAAGAGGGTAGCTTTAGACTGGATGGAAGGAAGAAATTTTTTTATATGGAGGTGGTGAGGCAGTGGAACAGGTTGCCCAGAGAAGTTGTGGAGTCCCCATCTCTGGAAGTGTTCAAGGCCAGGCTGGATGAGGCTTTGGGCAACCTGGACTACTAGAAGGTGTCCCTGCCCATGGCAGGGGGGTGGGAACTAGATGTTCTTTAAAGGTCCACAGACCACAGCCCGTGCCACTGCAGCGAAGATTCATGCTGTGGACCCAGCTGACACCTTGGTCCTTGGTAAGAAAAGCTGGCCTGAGAAGGCACACCAGACCCTTTGCCCACTGCCTTCTTCTGCTGAGCTGCAAAGATGGGGTCAGGCTCATGTTCATTGGGGCTCGCACTTGTCCTCATTGCACAAACACCATCTTGAGACGTCCTCCAACCACCACATCATTCACAAATCCTTCTTGTTCAAAAAACTCAGGTACAGTGTGGCACCTTCCCTAGTTGGCTCACTCTCCAGCTGTGTCACGAAGTTATCTTCCACACACTGCAGGAACCGCCTAGACTGTTTCCTCACCACTATATTATAAGACCCCCATGAGAACAAGGGCTAGCCAATGTGAGACTTCTCCCAGGTGCTTGTAGAATATTTCATCTGCCTCTTCATCCCAACAGTTTGGGTTGTATGGGACCTTTAAAGAACATCTAGTTTCAACCTCCCTGCCACAGGCAAGGACACCCTCCACTAGATCAGGTTGCCCATCCAGCCTGGCCTTGAACTCTTCCAGGGATAGGGCCTCCACAGCTTCTCCAGGTAACCTGTTCCACTGCCTCACCACCCCCACAGTGAAGAACTTTCCCTTATACCTCATGTAAATCTCCCCTCCTTCAGTTTAAACCCATTACTCCTTGTCCTATCACTCCACACCCTTCTAAACAGTCCCTCTCCAGATTTTCTGTAGGTCCCTTTAGGTACTGGTAGGTCGCAATTAGGTGTCCCCAGTGAGACCTAGGGAAACCTAGACGCAATTAGGTCTCTTCTCCAGG